>BQNB010003008.1:0-57079 GCA_026074375.1 Tanacetum coccineum
CTCAACTGTATAACCATAGAACCACACTTCTTACTATTAGATGAGTTAGGCCCAAGTCCGGCTTGTGGGTTGGGTCCATTAGGGTTGAGATTGTGCATTTGTACTTTATAAATAGTGATTAATAATAAAGTGATATCAACGGGGTTTCATTATTGTCTAACATGGTATCGGAGCTGGATCCTCAGACGTAGGTGGCTACGTTGAGCCGCCTCCCTTAGACCACCCCGTCAAACCCTAGCCGCCATCCTTCAACCCTAAAAATAATAATAATAATTTTGCCGCATCTTAAAGTTTCATCCGTTTTCACCTGTACCAAATCTTTAATCCCATAAATCATCAGCTTAAACTTTGCGAAGAACGAAACTAACGGCAAAACAAAAAGATGATCATACCAAAGTGGGACACGTATCTTGCTTCACATGTGGCAAAGTTATTGGAAACACGTGGGACACGTATCATGGAAAGAAGTGATCAAGTAGGGGGTGTTGTCAACACAGTGAAGAAATCAAGCATGGCAAAAGATATTAATTTATTTTCTAATTCGTATTTCATTATTAGTTTGAATGATGATTTACATGTTGTATTAAAAAAAGTTATAGTTTTTTTTTTTTTTTGTGATTCGTGCTAAGGTCACAAGTCCACACGATTGTTATTTGTGCTGGTGATTTGTGCTAATGTCACAAATCCACACAATGTTTGTTCTAATGCTTTATTTTGTTTTGTTTTCCGCTCCACATTCATGTAAAATCAAAATCAAGTAAAATATAATTTCTAACACTTAATATCACATGTAATAATTGTAATGAAAAGAAAAATAATGTAAAATCATATGTGATTCTTTAGCATATCACATGTGAAAAAAATCAATCAATCTGATGAATTTATCATTGAACCAAAGCCTTTTTATTTTTGAAACAAGTCTTCTTCTTCTTTAATCAAGTCCTCTTCTTCTTAAACAAAATCTTTTTTTTCTTAAACAACTTCTTATTTAATCACAACTTCTTGTTGAACCACGACTTGTTCTTTATATTCAAACCTTAGCTTCTCTTGTTGTAATCAAAACATCTACATAATGAACATGCATTCCTGTTCTTCAAAGCATTTTTCAATCGGTTTCTCCTTTTCTCCTTTAGTCCGCAACTTTCTACGCCATTTGTGCGTTCCAAGAGATGGATTGTTAACATCAACTACAGGAGGCTTTGCGACTCCAACAAGTTGCTCCTGATTATCAGCCTTGTTCTTTTTAAAGTCAGTCTCATCATAGATTTTGCACATATCTATAAGCAGAAATAAGAGCGTATAAAAATGAAAATGAAAATAAAAATAAAAATAAGTTGTTTCATGACAAAAAAAGAAAAAGCACATATGATATATCTAATAAAACAGACTATGTGATATCATATGTCATATCACATATGATAAATTCATCAACATGAAATATCACATGTGATATTACGTATGATATATTAAACAAAATAACCTCAATTATAAACACATTAACTCAAGCTAAGACATATGATATATTTCATATCAACTCAAAACTGTTTATTGCTATCTAATATGTTAAAACCAGCTTATATCAATAACTTAATTCAATCAAATGCTAAATAATAAGTTATTCAAATCATAAAACTATCTAATAATACAGCTTACTCACATTAACTCTCATCTAATTCATAAGGCTATTCATATAACTCTCTTCTCCTCTAATTCATAAGTTTATTCACATGAATCAACTAAAAAAGGATAAAATAACCAGATGTGATGAACATAAGCTAATAAGCTAGCTTATAATTCATCATAATAAATTCAAATCATAATAATTCATAAGCTTATTGATAACTCTCCTCTAATTGATAAGCTTATTCACATAACTCTCTTATAATTCATACGCGTATTCACATAAATATCCTCTCCTCTAGCTCATAAGCTTATTCACATGAATCACCTAATAAGTTTGCTTATAATTAAGCATAATAAATTCTGATAATTCATCAAATAAGCTGAATAATAAGCTTATAAATTCATATGATAATAATTCATAAGCTTATTCACATGAATCAGCTAAAAAAGGATAAAAAACAAGATCTGATGAAGAAAACGAGATGTAAATAAACTGATAATAAGTAGATCTTACTTGAAGAAGAATATGATAAGATGATCGATTGAATGACCGATTAATGAAAACTAGATACGATGAAGAAGAACCATTGAATGATCGATCAAAGTGTAGAGAGAGAGATAGAAAAGACGATACTAAAAAACACAGAGTTTATGTGTCATCAAATGAGACGTTATTAAATAAAAGGATATATATTAGATGAAAATACCCTTGTAGTGTAAACTGAAAATCTAATCTTATCAATTGGATGATATGAAGATGGAGGGTGGAGATGAGTCCCCCGGTATTCAAATGAACCTAAATCTTTCTTATATAAAAAATGTAAAACAAGAAATAAAGATGGGATAAATGATGCTATAAAATAGACGTTATTTGATGTCATCAGTAGTCTATGCGGATACGGGCCGGCGTTGGTCTTGGGTTCCCGGTCCTTTCGGAATGATGGGTCTGGGCCCTTTGTTGGTTGTTTAGTCCGGACCCAAGGTCCGGGTGACTACTATACGTCATCATACGGGCTGTTTCTTTTTCTCGGTCTCATCTTTTTTAATCGTCTCGATTATAAAAGTGGGTGCTGTTGTATTATTTTTTTTGTTTTGGTTATATATTGTTCTCTTTCAAAAAACAAATAACATATGAAAAATGTACATTTAAAAAACTTTGATTTTAGATGAATAACGCGCTAGTATATGGTCAACAAGTGGGTGAAAATAGAGCCACTCAGATTTATTTATTTTTCTTTGTTTACGAATTGCAATTTTTCTTTAATAAAGAATGAGTAAATAGAAAGGTTGTATTCTTAAATTTAGTATGTAATGCCTTAGAATATAGAATAGATAATATTTTTAAACATGCCATACAATGTTCATTATTTTTTCCAAAAACAAAACTGTGTGACACATTCCATAAAGAACCGTTTAGTTTAAATTCACCACATTAAATCTCAACACTGTCGAAAATCTAAAACCTAAAACCCTTCACAGTCGCATCTCCACAAACAACAAACCTACCTATGAGTCACGCGGTCCGTGGTTTCGCTGGGGCTACAGATGACCGTCATGACCACGCAGCTAAGTCATCGATTAACATAGACACTCACAACAACGTTGAGAGAATTGATTACTACATTGACACCACCAATCACCCTCTAACAAGATACCGTGACTTCATGAAGATTTTATTACAGCTTATAAAATCTAACCGTCGTAAAGGGTTCATAAGGGCGGTCATGCACATACGTATCAAACGTAGCAACACAGAACCTTTTTCTTCCTTAATCAGATCGTTTAACGCTTATATAAACGGTGTTCATGACGGTCAGCATCTCTAATTGGTTACAAACCATTAGCAAGGTATTTTTTGGAATGCCGGTTCACTAATTACGGAGAAGCGTATTATGAATTAATGGGGTTTCGCGGTCAGAATAATTTGGTTGGGATACAGATCGGGCCTAATACCCTGAGAAGATACGCGGAACAAGTTCAACGCCATCAAGGTCAACCAAATTCGTGGAAAAGAAGCATCGTTGTATTTGCTTTAACTTTTTCAGAAGCTCTAAGATTTAAGTTGATAAAACTAGACGCCATTCATGTATTTGAACACGGTTATGATATTACAATTCGATATGATACGAAGTACGCATACATGGCATATCTCCCCAAGTTGTGGGGATACGTATCTGCCGCGGCAGATGGAAGAATCACATATGATACAGCGGGTTTAAATCCGCCTCAGAATTTAGATCATTTTAGATTTCCAAACAATTGCAACAAATTGAAACATAACAGCATATACGCCACGGCCATGGTTGGCCTCCGCACGATTGTAAGTTTCTAGTAGAGTAAACAGCCTCTTTAGTTATATATATTTATTACTTTGACATTTTTGTGCAGCCCGAAGACGGAGGAAACGGAGGAGGCGGAGGAGGCCGTGACAATTTCATAGAAGATTTAGGCGACCTTCAATCTTTTCGACCGCTACAAGGTAATGTTTGTGTCAAGTTTCGTGTAAAGATTGTTTCTAGACTTGTTGTTTTATGTCGAGATTATTGGTTCAAATTTGAAAGAATTATGATAATATATAAGCTATGTAAGTTAAGGTTATTAGGTGGTGCTTTTCGTGATTATATGTGTTGTTAATGGTTGCGTTAGTGAACATAGGATGTAGTATGATCATCGTATCGAGGTTTTGATAGTGTGAACCTTTCGTGTAAAGGTTTTGTTTCATTTTATATAGTTGTAGGTTGTAGTAATGTGTATAGATTGGTTCAAATTTGAAATAAATGATAGTTATGATGTGGTTTTGTAAGTTGAAGACTTTGTGAATATAGTGGATTGGCGTAACGCAGGATATTATGTGGTGCTTTTTGCTGTTATATTTGTTGTTACAGGTAGCTAGTTGTAATACTAACTAAATTAGTGAGCACGGAATGTAGTAGGCAGTTAATACTAACTATACCTGAAACGGGTCAAAACCACAATGATATGATCCTCAAAAAATAGGTCTAAACCCGTGGTATCCGACAAACCACAAGGACGACGATTTAAATAATTAACTACCTACTACATTCCGTACTCACTAATTTAGTTAGTATTACAACTAGCTACCCGTAACAACAAATATAAAAGGAAAAAGCATCACCTAGTATCATGCGTTACGCCAATCCACTATATTCACAAAGTCTTCAACTTACAAAACTACATCATAACTATCATTTATTTCAAATTTGAACCAATCTATACACATTACTACAACCTGCAACTGTATAAAATGAAACAAAACCTTTACACGAAAGGTTCACACCATCAAAACCTCGATACAATGATCATACTACATCCTATGTTCACTAACGCAACCATTAACAACACATACAATCACGAAAAGCACCACCTAATAACCTTAACTTACATAGCTTATATATTATCATAATTCTTTTAAATTCGAACCAATTATCTCGACATAAAACTACAAGTCTAGAAACAATCTTTACACAAAACTTGACACAAACATTACCTTGTAGCGGTGGAAAAGATTGAAGGTCGCCTAAATCTTCTATGAAATTGTCACGACCTCCTCCGCCTCCACCTCCTCCGCCTCCTCCGTCTTCGGGCTGCACAAAAACGTCAAAGTGATAAATATATATAACTAAAGAGGTTGTTTACTCTACTAGAAACTTACAATCGTGCGGAGGCCAACCATGGCCGTGGCGTATATGCTGTTATGTTTCAATTTGTTGCAATTGTTTGGAAATCTGAAATGATCTAAATTCTGAGGCGGATCCAGACCCGCTGTATCATATGTGATTCTTCCATCTACCGCGGCACATACATATCCCCACAACTTAGGGAGATATGCCATGTATGCGTACTTCGTATCATATTGAATAGTAATATCATAACCGTGTTCAAATGCATGAATGGCGTCTAGTTTTATCAACGTGAATCTTAGAGCTTCTAAAAAAGTTAAAGCAAATACAACGTTGCTTCTTTTCCACGAATTTGGTTGACCTTGATGGCGTTGAACTTGTTCCGCGTATCTTCTCAGGGCATTAGGCCCGATCTGTATCCCAACCAAATTATTCCGACTGCGAAACCCCATTAATTCATAATACGCCTCTCCGTAATTAGTGAACCGGCATTCCAAAAAATACCTTGCTGATTTCTTTAATGGTTTGCAACCAATCTCATAGAGATGCTGACCGTCATGAACACCGTTTATATAAGCGTTAAACGATCTGATTAAGAAAGAAAAAGGTTCTGTGTTGCTACGTCTGTTACGTATGTGCATGACCGCCCTTATGAACCCTTTACGACGGTTAGATTTTATAAGCTGTAATAAAATCTTCATGAAGTCAAGGAATCTTGTTAGAGGGTGATTGGTGGTGTCAATGTAGTAATCAATTCTCTCAACGTTGTTGTCAGTGTCTATCTTAATCGGTGACTTAGCTGCGTGGTCATGACGGTCATCTGTAGCCCCAACGAAACCACGGACCGCGTGACTCATAGGTAGGTTTGTTGTTTGTGGAGATGCGACTGAGAAGGGTTTTAGGTTTTAGATTTTCGACAAGGTTGAGATTTAATGTGGTGAATTTAAACTAAACAGTTCTTTATGGAAAGTGTCACACAGTTTTATTTTTGGAAAAAATAATGAACAATGTATGGCACGTTTAAAAATATTATCTATTCTATATTCTAGGGCATTACTTACTAAATTTAAGAATACAACCTTTCTATTTACTCATTCTTTATTAAAGAAAAATTGCAATTGGTAAACAAAGAAAAACAAATAAATCTGAGTGGCTCTATTTTCACCCACTTGTTGACCATATACTAGCGCGTTATTCATCTAAAATCAAAGTTTTTTAAATGTACATTTTTCATATGTTATTTGTTTTTTGAAAGAGAACAATATATAACCAAAACAAAAAAATAATACAACAGCACCCACTTTTATAATCGAGACGATTAAAAAAGATAAGACCGAGAAAAAGAAACAGCCCGTATGATGACGTATAGTAGTCACCCGGACCTTGGGTCCGGACTAAACAACCAACAAAGGGCCTAAACCCATCATTCCGAAAGGACCGGGAACCCAAGACCAACGCCCGCCCGTATCCGCATAGACTACTGATGACATCAAATAACGTCTATTTTAGGTTCATTTGAATACCGGGGGACTCATCTCCATTCTCCATCTTCATATCATCCAATTGATAAGATTAGATTTTTAGTTTACACCACAAGGGTATTTTTATCTAATATATATCCTTTTATTTAATAACGTCTCATTTGATGACACATAAACCCTGTGTTTTTTAGAATCGTCTTTTCTATCTCTCTCTCTACACTTTGATCGATCATTCAATGGTTCTTCTTCATCGTATCTAGTTTTCATTAATCGGTCATTCAATCGATCATCTTATCAAATTCTTCTTCAAGTAAGATATACTTATTATCAGTTTATTTACATCTCGCTTTCTTCATCACATCTTGTTTTTTATCCTTTTTTAGCTGACTCATGTGAATAAGCTTATGAGCTAGAGGAGAGGATATTTATGTGAATACGCGTATGAATTATAAGAGAGTTATGTGAATAAGCTTATCAATTAGAGGAGAGTTATCAATAAGCTTATGAATTATTATGATTTGAATTTATTATGATGAATTATAAGCTAGCTTATTAGCTTATGTTCATCACATGTGGTTATTTTATCCTTTCTTAGTTGATTCATGTGAATAAGCTTATGAATTAGAGGAGAAGAGAGTTATATGAATATGCTTATGAATTAGATGAGAGTTAGTGTGAGTAAGCTGTATTATTAGGTAGATTTATGATCTGAATAACTTATTATTTAGCATTTGATTGAATTAAGTTATTGATATAAGCTGGTTTTAACTTATTAGTTAGCAATAAACAGTTTTGAGTTGATATGAAATATATCATATGTGATCTTAGCTTGGGTTAATGTGTTTATAATTGAGGTTATTTTGTTTAATATATCATAAATATGTAATATCACATGTGATATTTCATTTTGATGAATTTATCATATGTGATATCACATAGTCTGTTTTATTAAATATATCATATGTGATATCATATGTGTTTTTTCTTTTTTTTTGTCATGAAACAGCTTATTTTTATTTTTATTTTCATTTTCATTTTTATAATCTCTTATTTTGTGAGTACAGATATGTGCAAAATCAATGATGAGACTGACTTAAAAAAAAACAACAGGAATGCATGTTCATTATGTAGATGTTTTGATTACAACAAGAGGAGCTAAGGTTTGAAGATCAATAACAAGTCGTGGTTCAACAAGAAGTTGTGATTAAAGAAGAAGTTGTTTAAGAAAAAAATATTTGGTTCAAGAAGAAGTGGACTTGATTAAAGAAGAAGACTTGTTTCAAAAATAAAAAGGCTTTGGTTCAATGATAAATTCATCAAACTGATTGATTTTTTTCACATGTGATATGCTAGAAAATCACATATGATTTTACATTTTTTTTCATTACAATTATCACATGTGATATTTGAAAACACTATTTTTAATGTTTGATTTTTATATGAAAAGTGTTAAAAATTCTATTTTACTTGATTTTGGTTGATTTTGATTTTACATGAATGTGGAGCGGAAAACAAAATAAAATAAAGCATTAGAACAAACATTGTGTGGATTTGTGACCTTAGCACAAATCACCAGCACAAATAACAATTGTGCGGATTTGTGACCTTAACACAAATCACCAACACAAATAACAATCGTGTGGACTTGTGACCTTAGCACGAATCACCAACACAAAAAAAACTAAAAAAAACAAACTATAACTTTTTTTTAATGCAACACGTAAATCATCATTCAAACTAATAATGAAATAAGAATTAGAAAATAAATTAATATCTTTTGCCATGCTTGATTTCTTCACTGTGTTGACAACACCCCCTACTTGATCACTTCTTTCCAAGATACATGTCCCACTTTGGTATGATCATCTTTTTGTTTTGCCGTTAGTTTCGTTCTTCGTAAAGTTTAAGCTGATGACTTATGGGATTAAAGATTTGGTACAGGTGAAAATGGATGAAACTTTAAGATGCGGCAGAATTATTATTATTATTATTTTTTAGGGTTGAAGGATGGCGGCTAGGGTTTGACGGGGTGGTCTAAGGGAGGCGGCTCAACGTAGCCACGTACGTCTGAGTCCTAGTGCTCCGATACCATGTTAGACAATAATAAAACCCCGTTGATATCACTTTATTATTAATCACTATTTATAGAGTACAAATGCATAATCTCAACCCTAATGGACCCAACCACCCACAAGTCGGGCTTGGGCCTAACTCATCTAATAGTAAGAAGTGTGGTTCTATGGTTATACAGTTGAGATTGTATACAAAATATGTACCTTGTGACAGTGAGTCATCAAATTCCAACGGATTTACATGTAAGCAAAAAAAAGTCATATTAGTGACACATATGTTTATTGGGGACAAAAGTACCAATGTTCACAAATGAGTGCATAAATATCAAAATGACTGCATAGACCTACCTTCGGAAGATTTTGAAGCCCTTATGGACGTCTTCATCTACAAGGACAAAAAAGGATTACCCAATGACACCGCACCAGAAAGAAGACATCTTTCGCCTTCTTGCAATGACTTGTACAATTGTAAATGAAATCTCAAGTATTTGTGTGATTATTGCCGATAAAGAAAAAAAACATCTTGAATTTTTTTTAAAGTTAGGCATCAAGAAAACTATATAAATGCTTGCTGTTAAAAAAAACTATATAAATAAATTAGAAAACACATAGGCTATGTTTGGCAGTAGGATTATGAGGGCTTAAACCTTTTAAATCAGCTAGCTTATAAAATAAGTTTTGTTTATCATACAGGCTTATGGAATCTTTTATAAGCCATAAAGCCTGCATAAAATTATGTTGTTAAAAGATGATTGATAACTGAGGTGAGGTGTATATACCGGGCCGTCACCAGAACCACAACTTTGAAAAACCACAACACACCAACCCTTTCTTGTGTCAACCCTGCCTGCAACCATCCATCATTCAGTGATAATACTGGACCCAAATTCTTGTGGTCTTTTGTCATCAAACTTAAGGATTCACAATCTTGAGGGAACCGAATGCTACAAGAAAACAGAGAATGAGACCCTTTTGCTTAATTTATTCTATCGTTCAGATCATGTGTCAATGTGTTCAATAGAGTTAAGATTTTCCCTCAGACTGTTATTTGATCTTGTGATTGACATGTAACTTGTCTATTAAGAAGATACCAATGATTGTTGCTGAATAAGTTTGTCTTCTGGAATAACTACTTGGTAGTATCAACCATTTGGTACGTTATGAGTATCTTGAACTTCTTATGAACGGTTTAACTTGTTAAAAGTCTGTTTTCATACGTCTTCTTTCACATCATAGCGATAAAATGTTTGAAAATATGCAAAAACTGATTTTGTTTGGTCAAATTGAATGTAGATTGGGAAACAAGGAGTTTCTATACTACTACGATTAAGTTAATATATATACCAAAAAGACTACCTTCCCACGATGCTTCATCTCTTGAAGTAAAGTTTGAGATGGTTTACCATTGCGTTTCTTCTTACAAAAAGAATACACACAACATAATACGATGAACAAGGTTGGTGCAATCACAATGACCGATATGAAGAAAGGAAACCTTTTTTTCTTACTACCATTTTCCTTGCATTTGGGTAACTCAAGTGTAACCGAACCACCACAAAGCCTATTGTTCCCCAAAACCGAAAATGCACTTGCATTTGCAAACACTCGTGTAACTGGTACTTTACCCTCAAAATCATTAAAAGATAGGTTCAAAAACTCTAAGGAATTCCATTTGTCTAAGAATTGGGGAATTTTTCCTGATAAATTATTTTGAGAAATGTCGAAAATGATAGAATTATACATTCATAACAATGAAAATGGTATTATGCCTTGGAATTGGTTGCCTCTCAGGTTTAACATTGTAAGACTAATGCACTCACCAAGGCTACTAGTAATGGTACCTGATAAATTATTGTATGATAAATAGAGATAACTCAACATCTTGAGGTCTTTAATCTCTGATGGAATGGAACCAGACAGGCTGTTGAATGAAAGATCTAAAAAATTAGTTAGTGATGGAAGTTGAAGAATTTGCTTGGGTATTTTTCCAATGAGTTATTATAGTTAAGGGCTTACCATTAAAGTTCTTTACACATCCCAGGCTGATTAGATATGGCTTCTAATTTGTTGGATTATAAGTAAAGTCTTACCAACATTGATAAGTTCCCGATGCATCTGGAGGGGCCCGAAAAATTGATTTTCAGATAATTAAGAGTTGTAGCTTTTGAAGTATTCCAATGCTATGGGGATCTTTCTTTGAATCGGATTAGATTCTATAATCTAATAATATCAAGCCAAACGAGGACTACCTATACTTGAAGGGATGCTTCAAATAATTGATTGCTCCTAAATGAAGAGAGTTGTGTTGTCTCAGACAAGCTTATACTATTGACGTTGGAAGCATCTATAAAAGGCATTTAGCAAGTTCCAACCTTACTATATGGAGCAATTTTTCAAAGAATCAATAAACTTCATGTCATCAACTTCTCCGAGTCCAGGAAGTGCTTATTAGATAATAGAATTGTATTAATAATATCTTTGTTTTGAAAAATTCTTTTGTCAACTTCCCACTATAATTGTTGTCACCCATTTCCAGAAGTCCTAATTTAGTGCAATTAGAAAGAGACGGTGGAAGAACTCCGGTGAGTTCGTTATTCCTTAACTGAAGCAACTCAAGATTCGGGAGCTGACTACCAATTTCTGAAGGAAGACTACCACTAAGGTGATTCTCAGCTAACGAAAAATTAACTAGGAGTGAGAGGTTGAAAATGGAATGAGGGATTCTTCCATATAAGTTGCAGTCACCAGAGTAAAATACCGTCAAGCTTTTCCAAACACCCAAGGTATCTGGAATGCTCCCACCAAACGGGTTTCTGCGAGCAGTGAAGACTTCCATTGATGTAATATTACCCAAGAAAGTTGGGATTCCACCTGTTAAGTTATTGTCTTGAATTACAAGACGAGAAAGTTTCGAGAGTAAACTCATCTCCTTGGGTAGATAGATTATTTAGAGTGAGCCAAAGGTCTTTGAGGTCAGAATAACCAGACAAATTTGTTGGAATGACTCCACTGAATTTGTTTATGTTAAGATGAAGACGACGTAGCCTAGATAGACGACAAGTTTCATGAGGATTGGTGTCTTGAAAATGTTGTCTCGAGAGAAATCTCGCGGAGGAAGCTTAAGGTTTCCTACATGAGTGAGACAGGAGGCCTTCTAAGCCATGCGATTTCAGTTGTAAAAGCATTCACTCGTTTGTGCGCTTTCCTCATGAAATACCACTCCAGTCACAGAAATGAAAGGAATGGTTCCACGAGGTTAGAACTTTGTATGGATCATGGGTGATCTTTGACTTGAATGACAACAACGCGAGATAATCAGTCTCATTACCGTCATAGGAAGCAGAGACATTGGTGGAAGTAAGACATATTATTGCGAGACCGTAAAAGAGAAAAGAAATAGGAGAGAAACATAAGAAATTTTTTGCTTGAAGCGAATTCATTATTGGAATTTAATTAAATATAAGAACAAGTATGGACTGTTATCCTTAGTTTTGCAAGTTAACATCCTTATATCTTGAGACAAATAAAAGGTTTAGATACTAATAACAAATATTTAGTATAAATAATAACTAATAGATAGTCATAAATGTTTTTTATTATACTTTGTTGTTGAGACATATTTTAGTTACAACTAGAATCATAGTGCTGAATTTTCTTTATTTTAATGTCTAACGCAAATTCTGATCAGCTTGAGCATCACTAAATTTTGATTGATATCACGAAGATTTTAGAAGACCTGCGATAGTAATTTGGAAGAGATTTAACTAGTAATTATCGAATCCAAGTAGCTATCTTCCACAAATTTATTCTCCAACTTGACTACGATAGTTGTACTAATCATGTTAACTGATTTGGTCATGAGATAGTAGGAACAACGATGATGTAATATTTGTGACTGTAAGATTTTATAGGTTGGTTTACATCCATATTATTTATGTAATGTCAGTGTAGCTCTCACGTCATACACATGGATTGCTTTTTAAACAGAAATAAATATTGCTGCCCAACAATGCGAAAAATAAGTTTAAAAATTATGTTACCAAAAATTTTAAGCCACACAAATTTCTTTGCATTAGGTTCCTTATATTACCCTATTATTAAGATGATGCGATAGGTTTTTATATGAAATGTAAACTAATTGATGATGCCATTATGGTATATTTATGTTATAGCTCTTTGTTGCCGATGTCTTGCTTTTTTTACACTGTTGTCTGAGTTAAAGTTAGAAGACAAAGAAAGAAAATAAATGAACATAGGAGGTTGTGTTCTCGAGTAGAATTTAAAGATGAAAATGAAAAGAAATGGAAGTAAAGTTAGTGTACTTCTTGTTGGAATATGTCCAAATATAAATTATTTTATGCCGGAAATTTAATTCGAGCTAAGGGACGCACACGTTAAATACGTTGAACGACGTTTTAATTATATTAGGTAAATATTAATTAGGATTACACAAGCGTGGTTAAAAAATGGGGGGTTAACCGAGAAATAAATATTAGTTCGTTAAATGGTTAAACGGGGCTAATATGCAAAAATCAGAAAAAGGAGGGTGCGGTTTGCCCTTTCCCTCCTAGTCGGCCGAACACCTCTCTTGAGGAGTGTGGGAGAGCTTGCTTGCACCACCAAGCTTTAAAGGTGTGTTAAATAGGGGTTTGGGAGATTAAGAGCTCATAACTTGTAATCACTAATCCCTAAAAAAGACCCTAAATCTCTCCCTTGCTCTCCCTTGTGTTTGACCGAGCCTCAAAAATCTTATAGGGTTTCGGTTTTGGTTCGGGTGGCGTGCGATCTAACCCTAAACCTCATATGGTTTTAGTTTGCAATTAAAACCACAACCGTGGTGTTTGTTTCGTGTGTTGATTGATTCAAAGACGAAGAAGGTGATCGTTTGGTTAAAACACTACTAGTACTAGTTACCACGTTGCTTCTAAGAACGTATTGTGTGTGTATATTAGAGGGGTTATGTTTTGATCCATATCAGATTTGTGTGGTGGTTTACTATTGTTGTTTATTCTAGGCGGTTTTGTTTAATTGCAAATAAGGTACGGCAATTATTGAACTCTTGTTAATTATTACGTTCTATATTTTTGATCTTTCCGCTAGTAACTCGTGATATTTTAAATGGTTAAATAGATGAAAATTTCATCATGGCATAATCACGAAATTGTGGTAGACTTTATAGTTAAAGGAGTAAAATGGACACAAAATTAGGGTTCTTGATTAATTTTTGGCCCTTTTGGCATTTATGCCATCAGATTCAATTTTTTATTGGATTATAAAATTAATTTGACGTATTAGGTTGTATGCATTTTATGATAACTTGATGTGTTTAACTTGTAATTGAAAGTTTTATGTTAAAATTAATTGTTAATTTGGGATCCATGATAAATACATGCAATTTATTATGGACGGATATGTGATATAAATCTTGTTAATTGTTAAAGATTTTATGCAAATATGATGATCAAGACTTAAACATACACATTAAATTTATGTGGGGTTTTTTGGATCCTGACTTTAAGATAGGGAAAGACTTGGCAGATGTCTAAATTGGGCTAAAAGGTTATTTATGTGATATGTGTATTAATTGTATAAGGCTTAATTCAATCGTTATATCGATGGATGTGGTGAGTTTTTCGGACGAAAGGCCTTTTATGTATACTACCTGTTTTAAATTATTAGATAATTAAGGTCTTATTTTTGTTTTTCATGACTTAATTGTTAAGTGTTGTTTGAACTAAGTGTTTATGTGTATTAGCTTATGTTATATTGTTTTATATTAAGTTATTGACTTGTAAGAAAATAAAAAGGTTTTTGAGAAAAATAAACATAGGACATGACTAATGATTGAACATCAGCATTTAGTATGGACTTATTTAAGTTCATAATGTGTTTTCCAACAGTAAGTTTTATTTCTATCAATGCGTAATTTGCATAAGGTAGTACTTAGTTTTGCAAGGAAAAGGTTCAGGGAGGACTCATCAAGACTTCGGTATTGTAGATACCATTACCCATAATACTGACTACATTGTGTTTCTTGCCTGCATACTATTTAGGAAGTCGCAAATGGTCTAGGGTTTGAATAGTTTTTAACCATTCTTTAATCTTTTTCCGCGATAAAATATAAAATTTTTATATTTGAAAACACGTTGAATCGTCATTTTTAAAAGGTAACACTAATTATACATTATATGTATTGAAAATATGTGATACCGTAATAAATAACTTAATTGAGTAAAGTTTTTATTAAATCTATTACGATTATGTATGCATGCTTCTTCGTATATATTTGTCACGACAAATATAATACCCTTTTTAAATAAGTTATTGCCTTCCAATTTGTAAAAACACTTGTAGATGCTTTTACTATGCGTAAGACGTTAGTGTTACATAATCATAGTTTTTGATTTGACGACTTAATCGGTTTATAGGTGAGACATTAGATCGTGGCATGGATGGGATGAAACATGCTAACTAGAATATTATTGTAATAAAGTAAGCACCATAAGGTTCTAGGAATTGCACCGGTGACAATTATTGATTTGTCATTTACCTTTCTGATTTAAAACATCACTTGGTGATCTAATTGAGTGTGGTGGTTGTACGTCAAGTACGATCCTAGTCTTTAGAAAATTAATTGCTTATTTGATTAAACATGGGTAGTTAATTTTCTACAAGAAGTTTTATCGAAAATACTAATTCTTGAACTTTAACTATGTTTTGTAGATGGAACAACTTGTTCAAAACATAAACCATTCGGCTTTCAGGTCGATGTTTGAAAGAGAAAAACTTTCTGGAAATAATTTCAATGAATGGTTTCGTAAACTTAAGTTAGTTTTGATAGTTGAAAATAATTTTTTTATCATTAAACAACCTTTACCCGTGGCCCCTGCTGCTGATTATGCATCAAATGTGCTGGCAGAATGGAATGCAATTTATGATGCATATAATGAGGTTGCCTGTCTTATACTCGGTAGTATGACTCATGAGCTTCATAGACAGTTTGAAAACTCCTCACCATATGACATTATAAGGGAACTTAAATCTATGTTTGAGAAACAAGCTGGATTGGAGAGGTTTGACCTAATCCATACTTTCCATGCTTGCAAACAAGCAAGAGGGTAAACCAGTTGCTGCATATGTTCTTAAGATGAAAGGATATGTAGAACAACTAGAACGTCTTGGTTATGTGCTACCACAAGATCTACTGTTGGTCTTATCTTAAATGGCCTCACTAGTGATTTTGCTAGATTTGTAAGAAATTATAATATGCATAACATGGAGAAGACAGTTGGTGAACTACATGCTATGCTCATTGGGTATGAAAAGGGTTTACCGAAAATGATGAACACAACAAGTATTGATGATTAAAGGTGGTAAAATCCAAAAATCCATAAGAAATCGCTTAAAAGCTAAAGCAAAAGGAAGTGTTTCGTTATTACTAATGATTCTTTATTACTACTGCCAGTTTATATTTCTACTGCTCAAATTCATTTTTCTTATTGTGAGTAATGGTGGGTAACTTGAGTCATTAGAAGGCTGGATTGGTAGTGTGATACATGGTTTGTAGTTGTTATGATCCAAGTTACATATCTTCAGAAGACCCCTATTCGATGATTACAAAAAGGGGAAGAAGATTACAGGTTTATTAGTTTGCAGCTTATTTATGTGTGGTGGCATGTTCAAGGAAGTCTTAAGTCAAGGGGAAGCATTGAAGATTGTTTCATTCATGGTGATAGTTTTGTAATATCAAATAGGGGAAGATTGTTGGGTTATTGATTTGATGATTACAAAACTACATGTGCTTAAATGATGAAGAATGAAACATAAGGACCAACAAGTCGTCCAAGATGTGAAATCTACAAAAAAATGAAAGATTTGGTCAAAGATCTTCAAGATAGATTAGGAAAGATTTAAATTAATTTAAATAGTTTCCTTATCTAGTTGATTTACTTCCTTTGCAAGTCTTGATTTCTCCCTATATAAAGAGATCATAGACATAGGTTTACTTGCTCCAGAAAACACAATCGTTCTATGAGATTCGTGTAACTAAACGTGGTTTGTGTGTGTTACAGTTTATTTAGTAAGTTACGAAGATTAGTGTAGACTCAAGAATCTCTTGTTCAATGTTTACAGTAGGTAACCGTTATTATCTTGTTCAAATAATATAGAGGTTGGTGTTTAATAGTTAAGCCTTGTTTATTATCTTTGTGTTCTTTGTTTAATTCGATGTGCTATTTCGTATCATGTTATTTGTAAAATTATATCTAGATGTGGCTTAAACGATATCCACATGTTTCCTTTCTACACACTTCACGTTTCCTAGTACATGTCACAGCGATACAGACAATAAGCTGGTTTTATAAAAGCTACTCGTTCGCATATTCATCAACAAGAAACAACATCAAAAGGATCTACAACCTAAGTTTCATGCAATCATAGTAAATATAAAGGAGGGTTTAGCCTCACATGTTATAAAGAAAGCAAGAAGATAAGTCAATCAAACAACACATAGACATATTGAATGATTAATATAATAATCATACATGATAAGACTTGAGTTCACAATAGTACAATAGGGTTTTGAGGCCATAAAAATGACCTATAAAGCTGCTAGAACGGCTGGGGTTCATTTCAGTAGGTTTATACAAAGTTATCCCAAAGTTACACACTTAAAACCCTAAAAATGGCTTTATATATAGAGAGATATCGACGCGATGGCGTCGCTTTTATAATCCTGACGTCGTCGCCACGTAGATGATTCTAGATGCTCTTTAAGTCGGCCACATCCTGACGCCGTCACCATTGAATTCCTGTCGCCGTCGCTTTATGGATGCGACGCCGTCTCCAGGCTCTCAGTGCACAATTCTTCATGGTTCTTGGTGTAAAGTCATAATCTTGTCTGTTTCTTTTTCAAATGAGCCTGAGTCACGTGTATTTCTTCCAAATGTCATTCAAGTGCTAAAAACCTAAAAACAAACGATTAAGCACATAATTTGGGCATATTTGCATGATTTAAAGGGTTAAATGAATCCGTAATAGTGTATAATATGACTCCACTCATCACTTCACATATTTTTAAAACATTAACTTATTTCGCATGATTAGACTTTAAAGGTGGTAGAAAGTCTAAATAATGAGATTAATAGATTATTGTTACGATTCATATGCCCAACGATATAGTACATGACATTGTTCGAGAATGTTATAGGACCCTTGTACGCAGGGGTTTTGATATAACTCGCATAAATTAAACAATCTTATAAAAGGAATCAATTTTCGTAAATAATTTAAACCAGGTCCATAATCATATACATACACATTAATCACAACATATTACAAAATATCATGCGGTATTTTAAAGAAGTTAATGCAATAGTATTTAGAAAGAAATATCATCATACGGTTATTATGTTCATCCGTTTTGTGATGTAAGTGTAGAAATAAGCCGTCTCTCTAATCATTTTCGCCAACGATGTCATATCATATGTGATTTCCTAGCTCATATCTAACAGTGAAACAATCAATTAGTTGATGAATTTATCTTTTGAACCAAAGATTTTTTATTTTTGATAACAAGTCTGTCTTCTTCTTTAATCAAGTCCAACTTCTTCTTGAACCATTATATTTTTTCTTAAACAACTTCTTCTTTAATCTTCAGTTTCTTGTTGAACCTCGGAACTTATTCTTGATCTCAAACCTTGCTCCTCTTTTTGTAATCAAAAACAACTACTTAATGAACATGCATTCCTATGTTTTTTTTCAAGTCAGTTCATCATGATTTTGCACATATCTTTAATCAGAAAATAAGAGATTATAAAAATGAAAATGAAAATAAAAATAAAAATAAGCTGTTTCATGACAAAAAAAAGCCCATATGATATCACTTATGATATATTTAATAAAACAGACTATGTGATATCATATATGATATCACATATGATAAATTTATCAAAATGAAATATCACATATGATATCACATATGATATATTAAACAAAATAACCTCAATTATAAACACATTAACCCAAGCCAATATCAATTATAATATATTTTTTATCTCAACTCAAAACAGTTTAATTGCTAACTATTAAGTTAAACCATATTTGTCAATAACTTAATTCAATCAATTGCCAGTTAATAGTTATTCAGATCACAAAAAACTACCTAATAAATATCAGCTTACTAATAATAACTCTCAGTAATTCACTAAGCTTATTTCATATAACTTGAATCAACTAAAAATGATAAAATAACTAGATGAATGGATGAACATAAGTAATAAGCTCAAGCGTATAATTAATGCACAATAAATTCAAAATCATATAATTATACGCTTATGATAACTCTCTTTAAAATGGGTGGTTATTAAAAAATTAGTATATATATTAGAGGAAAATACCTTGTAGTGTAAAACTGAAAATCTAATTTTTTCAATTGGATGATATAAGATGGAGGGTGGAGATGAATCCCCCGGTATCCAAATGAACCTAAACCGTTTTTATATAAAAGAATGTAAAAGGAGCAATAAAGACGGGATAAATGATGCTATAAAATAAACGTTATTTGATGTCATTAGTAATCGATGCGGATACGGGCCGGGGTTGGTCTTGGGATCCTAGTCCTTTTGGAATGATGAGTCTGGCCCTTTGTTAGTTGTTTAGTCCGGACCCAAGGTCCGGGTGACTTACTTTACGTCATTCTTAAGCGATGTTTTTGTTATCGGTCTCGTTTTTTTTAATTCGTCTCGATTATAAAGTGGGTGCTGATTGTATTGTTTGTTTGTTTTGTTTATATAGTGTTTTCTTTCAAAAAACAAATATCATATGAAAAAAGTGCATAAAAAAATTTGTTTCTTAGATGGAATACGCGCAAAGTATATGGTCAACAAAGGTGGTGAAAATAAGAAGCCACTCAGATTTATTTATTTTCTTTGTTACCGGATTTGCAATTTTTCTTTAATAAAGAATGAGTAAATAGAAAGGTTGTATTCTTAAAATTAGTATGTAATGCCTTAGAATATAGAATATATAATATTTTTAAACATGCCATACAATGTTCATTATTTTTTCCAAAAATTTAGTTTGGTTAAATTTATTTATTTGGTAAAACCGAAAACTTAACCAAACAGAATTTGAATTCGGTTCGGTTTTCTAGTTAACTTGAATTACATATTTTATACTTTTTAAACAGATAATTATACATATTTTTAGAGAATAAAGTTTTAAGCTTAAGAAATGTTTTAATTCATATTATGGAAAAAGTTTAATAGTATTTTTATTAAAAGAAATACTATAACAAAAACTAATTTAAAACACAAACTAAGATTTTTCTATTATAGTCTTTTACAACTTGTAATAATGAGTTAATTGTTTTTGTAAATCTTTGCTATAATTTTACAAATATAGTACTAAAAACTAAAGCTAATGAGTAAAGACTCAATATTTTTTATCGGTTTAATTGAACGTAAGATAAATTATGAGATCCTACAACACTGCATATTAAATATATGAAATAAGTATATATATATATATATATATATATATATATATGTATGTATATATATGTATGTATATATATGTATGTATATATATGTATGTATATATATATATGTATATATATATATATATATATATATATATGTATTCATCTATATAATATATGGTCTGTATAAATATATAATGTGTATGTATAAATGTTTTTATAGAGTTGTATATATATATATATATATATATATATATATATATATATATAATTGCTTTGACCCAGCTGTTGAACCGATGACCCTGTGAACCGGTCACTAAACCGGGTCAACTAAAAAACCGAGTTTTAAAATATTGATTAAAACTAAACTAAAAAAATGAAAAAACATAGAAAGAAAAAAGAAATACAAAGATGGGCTTTCTTAGTGAGCCAAGTAAGATTTTCATGATACGGGCCCATGTTGATCTTGCTTTTGGTTTAATGTTGTTGGGGTGTTGATCGGTTCGGTTATCGGGTTGTTCAGTTAGTTTTGTTAAATTTTTTTTGAGGTCAACCCGAAAACCGAACCGAACCGAACTAGAATTCAACTCAACCGAACCAAGAACCAAAAATCGAATTCGGTTCGGTTCTCGGGTTGACCCGAATAACCCGAATTTTATTATTTATTTAAAAAAAATTAATTATTACATAAATGTTTAGACAAAAAATATTATTACATAAATGTTTAGCCAAAAAATTAATTATTACATAAAATTTTAATGGTATTTATATATAGAGGAAGGTTAAAATAAAAAGACAAATATTCGTGAGAATGATAAAAAGAAAATTAAAAAAAAAGTTCTCGAAAAATTCCAAAAAAAATCCATTAAATCAGGTATGTTGGTGCATAAAACTTTTGTAAAAGAAGTTTTTTTAATTTTGAGTTTTTATACATTTTTTTAAAGCGCAAAAAAAGAAATTTTGATGAACAAAAAAATTTTGATGCACAAATTTTTTGACTTGTTATAGTTTGATGCGCAATAAAATTTTGATGCAAAAAGTCAAAAGAAGTTAGGTACAAAAACGAATTTTTGATGCACAAAAAACCGATTTAATGCACAAACGTTTTTTTTTCATAATTTTTTTTCGGCAAAACTATCCACTTTTAGAAAAATTTCTTTTACAACTTTTTCATGCACCAACATACACGATCTTGTGGAATTTTTTCAGAATTTTTTGAGAACTTTTTAAAAAAATAAATTTTTTTATCCTTCTCACGAATATTTGTCTTTTATTTGATCTTTATCCTTTATATAAATATATTGAATTCGGTTTCGGTTTTTCTGTTGCTGTCTTATTTAGGCTCGTCTTTCTGGGCGCCGGTATAAGCCGAAACAAACACCCCCCCCCCCCCCCCCCCCCACCCAATTATAAGGAGGATATGAGTATTAAAAAGTAATTTAGTCTCGGAGAAAATAAACAGGTCCCAAATTAAACAGTTATTCTGTGACTTTCAAATAGCAATGCCACACACACCTTAGCTGTAGATTAGCTAGAAAAAAGTCGTATGTTTCAGTTCCGATGAATAATCGGTATCATTATTGCTGAATATCGAGAGTTACGGTCGACTATATATCATGGATTGAAAGTTGTAAGAATGTAGTCTACTGAAAGTTTTATTCTATTTCCAGCTCCAATACAATGGATGGAGCACAAGGAATGGGATCGTGAGAAAACCTAATCTCGGTGGAAAACCTAGAAAACTCAAACAGATGGCCTAAAAATACTAAACCGATGCCTTAACTGTGCGGTAACTCTTCTCGAAAAAATTAGGGCATTTGTTTAGTTTTTTTAGTGCATCTGTTTGGTTTTCTAGGTTTTCCAGCAAAACATGGTTTTCTCTAGAACTCATCCCTGGAGCACAATATAGAGGTGGCAAAATAGGTGGCTCGGGTTACGGGTATAAATGGGTTTGGGTCTAAACGGGTCCGGGTCTAGATAGGTTTTGGTCGGGCTGACAAGCGTATTTTCAGATTGTGAATCTTTAAGTTTGATGACATAAG
This sequence comes from Tanacetum coccineum, assembly GCA_026074375.1. Taxonomy (NCBI): domain Eukaryota; kingdom Viridiplantae; phylum Streptophyta; class Magnoliopsida; order Asterales; family Asteraceae; genus Tanacetum; species Tanacetum coccineum. The sequence goes on from BQNB010003008.1 coordinate 22,339, forward strand.
ACTATAAAGATCGTCAGTGTGAATTATTTGTGTCGACTGCAGCAAGAAAGATTGGAGAAGGAAGCAGAGAGAGAGATCAGGAGAGTAAGGGAACAACTACTACAAGAAAACAAAGAACGAGACCCAATTGCTTAATTTACTCTATCGTTCAGTCCATGTGTTATTGTGTGCAATATAGTTAAGATTTTCCCCCAAACGGTTATTTGATCTTTTGATGGACATGTAACTTCTGTATTAATAACTACTTATTGCTGAATAAGTTTGTTGTATGTAATAACTACTTAGTACCATCAACCATTTGGTACGTTATGCGTATCTTGAACTTTTTATGAACGGTTTAACTTGTTAAAAGTCTGTTTCCATTAGTCTTCTTTCACATCGTAGCAATAAGATGTTTGAAAATTTACGGACATCATGAAAACTGATTCTGCATTTGACTAATGTTTATTTTAAAGTTGTTCGTTCAAATTGAATGTAGATTGGTGTTGATTCTATTGCAACTGTTTTATACTCTTATATCTGTTGTAAACATTATATATATACACACATAACACACCATTGAATCTGTTAATAAAAAGGAAAAACGTACCGATATTTGTCATGATCTGCATTTTTCAACCTTTCACGCAAAAGGACACCATCTGTCATGTACCGCAAACAGAACATCATAAATGAACACTTTGATACCTTAAAAGTTAAAACAGTACTTAATTTTTTGCAAATATAAAGCTAGCGTTTTTTTAATTTAATGGCGTCACTAATTGCTGTCACACATCTTAGTTGAGTGCAACCAACTATACCATTTTCGTTTAACAATCTCCGTGCAAATACCACATAAATTAAAAATTCCAAATGTTACCGATCAAAATAAGACGCAACAGAAAGAAAAAAATAAAAAATAAGACCCAACAGAAATATGCATTCTGTCTCGCCTACAACCACAACCACTTGATTCTTTGGTATTGTCTATTTCACATAACAATCCTATAAATTAACATATGGTTGCTCTTAACAAGTAGCAAGTACTAGTGTTAAACATTCCATATACTGCAGATCAAGCTTCATGACACATGTAAATCAATCCTAAAAACCATTCCACATACTGTGCCTTACACACTTCCACATAAGTAATGGCTGCTAACGAAAAGCATACCTGCAAAGTTCATCTCGCAGAGAAAATATTGAGAGGTACTGACGTACATTGTTCGGATAGTGATTTTGACATTGCAAAATCTCTTAGTTATTTGAGAGAATAAATGAAAAGGTCAAATAACCTGTTGGATATAAACTTGATCTTGGATCGAAATAAACAAAACTTTTGAATCAAATATATCGAAATCCTATCTTTCTTATTAATAAACTTGTCATCATATTTTGAATTACAGAAATGTTCCTATATATACTAAACGAACGGGTGTGACTGAACCATTGTGATGGTTCGTTTCTAACTGTCACAACCTTTCAGATTTTTTCGGTTATATAACTGTTTTACAGTTATATAACCGCCATTTTCTAACTGCTTTTGTTGGCGGGTTGTGATTATCCGGTTGGTTGGGTTTCGGCCCAATATTCTCCTCCCTAATCACAAACGCTGCTATTTTAGTGTTCTTCACTTGACTTCAAAGCAATGTAGGTTCAGTGTCAGTGTCATAGATGAGGTGAGACTCTTCTTGCTTGTTTTTGTTGTATTTCCATTTCGTGCATTCCTTCGCGAAATGTCCCTGCTCACCACATTCATAACACCTGAGCTTGCTTTTGTCTTTAGTTCCTTGACTCGTACTTGCTTTGCGTGCATTTGGATTATTCTTCCATTTCATGCTTTCCTTTCTCTTTGTTGAAATCTCTACCTCGCCATTTACCATAACTTTTGTTGTTTGAACTTGCCATGAGAAGCTTGTCTTGATCATTTGCCTCTAGCGTGTCTTGACTCTTGATTCGTTCTTCATAGGCTGTTAGTCTTCCAACGGCTTCTTCAAATGACATTTCGTCTAGGTCTTAGATATTTTTCCTATATTTGGCCACGATCGGTAAAAACTTCTTTGGAACCGAGTTAAGTAGTTTCCTTACTAGGACCTTATCCTCCAAAGTTTCACCAAGTCCTTTAAACTTGGCCATTATACTACTTAACCTTCCTCCGAAGTCACTTACTTTTTCGTTTGGTTTTATCCTTAGCGTCTCTAGTTCACTCCTCAAGGTTTGTAGTCGTGCCTTTTGAACAAGATCGGCTCCCAAATGCTTGACTTTGATCGAGTCCCATACTTCCTTTGCAGTCGAGTATTGTGCAACTTGCATTAAAACATCTTGTGGCAGTGTTTGGAAGATTATTGCCTTTGATGTGTTTTCTTTCTTCTCATTTGTTGTTACTCCTTCTTTTGCAACTATTGTTTCCCAAATGCCATATGCCTTCAGTATTGTCTCCATCATCAATGCCCATGTAGTGTAGTTTGTTTCGGTCAATTTTGGACATTGTAGTGAAACATTTCCTAGTTCTCGAACTGTTGTACTGTTCGATGTGTTATCATTCTTGTCGCTTTCTACCATGCTTGCTTGCTTTTAACTTGCTTAATTTTTATAATCAGAACCGAGGTGGTTTCTGATATTCTTGCTTTTGTGTTTGATCGAAAGATAAAAAAAAAATCTTGCTTGTTACTGGCCAACTTGCTAACCAGGTTTTCTTGCTAAATATTGACCAACTTGCTAATCAATATTGTGTTTTCCAGACCTACTTGCTAATCTGGTTCTTTCTTGCTTTGATCAAAATAATTGATCCTTTCTATTTGAATCTTAAGGCTCGGAACTTGCTATGAACCTAAGGATTCGATCGTAACTTGCTATGAACCTAAGGGTTCGGTTTTGACTTGCTAAGAATCACAAAGGATTCGGTTTGACTTGCTAAGAATCACAAAGGATTCGGTTTGACTTGCTATGAATCACAAAGGATTCGGTTTGACTTGCTATGAACCACAAAGGGTTCCTTTTTTTTTGACTTGCTATTTGTAAGGGTAAAAAGGGGTTTTTTTTTTCTTTTGGGGCAATTTCATATCTCTCCTACTTTTTGTTGAAAATTTCATATATACCTAAAAATGCATTAAAAACATTGTACATTATGCATTCAATACTTGCACTTTGGGTATATATGAAATTAATTATGAAAGTAGGGTGATATATGAAATTAATCATTTTCTTTTTGATAAAAATACAAAACCTTTTTCCTTTTTAATCTAAAAGAGGAGTAAATTTTCTAAACAAAATAAAAATAAAATGGAAGGGTTAAATGGTTTTTTTTGAAAACCTGGTTGGGTTATTAAACCCGGTGTGCCCTACTCCTTTTATACTGCGCCTCCTTTTTTCTATTTCCCTGCTAAAAGAAAACGTCTCTTTCTTGAGACTGGTTGGTCTCCGTTCTTCTTCTTCTCTTATGTGGTGATTAACCGCCGGTTATTGGTGGTGACCGTTCTTCTTCTTCCGCGGTTGTTGTGATCTTCTTGATTCTCTTCCCTTGATTGTTTTGCGAAATTAGGTTTTCGCAAACTTTGGGGATCTTGAAACCGTCTACGAATTTGGGGCTTTGTGTTTAACTTGAATCAATTTATGATTCTGATTGATGGTGCGATACTTGTTTCTTTCAAACAGGTGTGTTCGTTCCTCTTTCTATTGATCTTGCTCTCTGCCCATTTGATGATGACTTTGTGTTATCCAAAATTGATGTGATTTTTGTTTTGAATCTGTCAAATTCTAACAACCGTGCCTAACCCTTTGATTTTAAATTTCTGGGTCATGAAATTTTTCGGTTTGATTGAATATCAACAATTTGAAATTTTGGGATGGAACCCTTGTTACCGGTTTGATAAAACCTTGGTGACAGGATTGGATTCTCCTTTTTTATTAATCACAAAGATGATGTTTTGATTCGTGTTTAATCTTGATTGCAAAAAAAAACTTTCTGGCCAAAAAAAAATAAAATATTTGTGCGTGGTTTGTTTTGATTCACAAACAGAAACACAAAAATTGTATATGATGATGTGGTTAATCAACCAAGCTCTGATGCCAATGTTGGATATAAACTTGATCTTGGATCGAAATAAACAAAACTTTTGAATCAAATATATCGAAATCCTATCTTTCTTATTAATAAACTTGTCATCATATTTTGAATTACAGAAATGTTCCTATATATACTAAACGAGCGGGTGTGACTGAACCATTGTGATGGTTTGTTTCTAACTGTCACAACCTATATAACTGTTTTTCGGTTATATACTGTTTTACAGTTATATAACCGCCATTTTCTAACTGCTTTTGTTGGCGGGTTGTGATTATCCGGTTGGTTGGGTTTCGGCCCAATATTCTCCTCCCTAATCACAAACGCTGCTATTTTAGTGTTCTTCACCTGACTTCAAAGCAATGTAGGTTGTGTTTTTCGTCAAACTAGTGGTTTGACTAGTTCTTTCAGCGGTTTAAGTAACAAAAGTAGCGGTTTAACAGTCTTAATTAGCGGTTTGAACAGGCTTAATTAGCAGTTTGGTAAGATTGAACTCGCGGTTTGGCATAGGAATTTCAGCGGTTTTGCTAAATTATGTCTAGGGTTTGGCATTATAAATTAGCAGTTTGGTACTTTCTGGCTAGTTGTTCGATTCTTTGTGTTTAGCAATTTGGTAGGAACGATTCTAGCTGATTTGAAACCTCTCTAAAAAACAAGTGGTTTTTTGCCGTTCTAATTCCAGCGGTTTTGTCATGGGGGGGGGGAGGTTTTAACTAATGCGGTTTGCAATGTTTTCCCCTAGAAGTTTGACAGGTTTGAACTCAGTGGTTTGGCTAAATTAATCTAGCGGTGTGACAGGATTGAATCTAGCGGTTTGAACCTTAGTATTAGTGATTTGCTAACTTTAAGTCCAATGGTTTGAGACCTTAAATCCAGCGGTTTGGTAACTATTCTCCAGCGGTTTGAGTCAATCTTTCAGCGATTTGCCTTAGTAAATCCTGCGGTTTTATACCAGTTTATCCAACGATTTGACTATCTTTAATCAGATTTTAGTTGTAAACTCAAAACCAATAACAAATACTAAAATTGAACATCAACAATACAAATAAAAAACTATCGACAACTCTCACTAATCATTGAAAACGATCTTTAATTTCATTTCACATAACAATCATTTCAAGATGACTACATTGGCAGAAAACGTTATTGTAGCAGGGGCTGATAATCGTCCTCTTATGCTCGAAAGAGTATGTACAATTCTTGGTAAAGTCGTATGAAGCTCTATATACGAGGTAAGTGTGACAACCGTGATTTGAGCATGTTAGTTTATACCTTTAGAAAGGCCAAGGTCTATTTTGATGTTGTCTTGCGTGCTATGTGTTCTATATGTATGTTGAAGTGGCTTACATATGTGCATGATGTCATTTTAGAGGTAAATGATTATCTTATTTTGTGTGCATATAAGTTTGGTGTTAAGTATTCCATTTGTTCACATGTGGTGATAATGAAAATGAAAAAAGGACGTGTTGCATACATTGCTACGTCAATTCTGGTTTTAAGATTAAGCGTTATAAGAAGGTTGTAAATTTATTAGAAATTGAAGCATGTGGTGAAAAAATAAAGTTGTAGCAAAATTTCTAAAAATAGAAAGTTATTGGTGAAAGAAAGACTATAATTAGAAAGTTTTAGTAAGTAGCGTTTAAGTAAAAAAGTTTAATCAAACAGTTAGTTTTTATAAAAAACTTAAGATAATGTAGTAATAATGTAATAAATATATAATATATATATATATATATATATATATATATATATATATATATAATAATATATATATATATATATAATAAATAAATAATATAGGGGGTCCGGTTTTGGTTTAAAAGAAAAAAAAGTATTTTTTACTAAACTAAATTTGTGTTGGACTAGGACTAGTTAGGATATATATTTAAAACCCAAACCCAAACTTGGCCCATTATTTTTTTCCCCTCTTCTTGTTGCCGTACGAAATGTTTCCCCAAAACCCTAAGAAAACAAAAATTATCTTTGAATCAAGAACTAGGTGGTGAATTATGAAAGATTAAACAAGGTTTAGGTATGATTATAATCTCCTTCTGTATTCTTCCTGTAAATCATGTAACAAACCAATGATGGATCTAGGATATCATAAAATACATAATATTAATGATGTTTAACGATGCTAGAGTGATTAGGGTTTGATTAGGGTCATGTTCATGCAATTAGTTAGGTTAGATTTGCGTTAAAACTTGATTTAGGGTTGAGCAAAATTTTTGGTCTTGTTCAACGATTGATATCTAGATGATAAAAACATGTAATGATATGTTTCTTAAGTCTATGAATAAGCCAAAATAGTCTACTTTCTAGAAAATCCGGGCCTCGAAGGTTTTTAAGGTCGGGAAGTCATTTAAATGATGGTATCACTAAACAGATTCCCAAATCCAGTAAATACGGTCCAGTTTATGTCATTTATGGGAAGGTCAAACCCTAACTTAAAAGTGGAGTTAAGTTTAGCCCTTCTACAGTAATTAATTTCCATATGTCTATTGATAATTCCGTAAAAATTAGCCTCTGAAAGCATGTCTAAGTATGGTAGTTAGAGTGATATATTTTGGTGTGCAATCAGATCCGAATTAGGACAGTTTTGAAGTTTGATTTTATTTGAAGTAGTTACACATGTAAGTAATACTTGAGAATAACAAGGTAGTTAATATACTCATAAATAGACATGGGTGATTTTTGGTATAAATTATGAAGGTCATTAAGTAAGGGTTTGGGTACGTAAAGGGACACTAAAATTATGGGGGCAATCTGATTAAATATAATAGCTAATGTGTAAAAAAGTGTTAAATAGATAGGTAAAGAGTTAAGGCATGTCGGGTGACCCAAGATGGCTTAACTAACCCCTTAAAATCCATCATATGTGTGTTACATGGACTAGAGCATTTAGCTTGGTCGCGTGTAAACCATGTTTATTTATTTGTATAGTTGCGTGTTGAGATTTGGAAGCTGCGTTTGATATATCAGGTGAGTTTCATAGTCCCTCTTTTTCACAATCGCTTATTAAATTTGGGATGGAAATAATCAAAATGGATTTTGAAAGTTCTAATTACTGTATTATGTGTCTCTATTTTGAAAAATATGGACTTAAACTTGTCTATTGTAGTTACAATGCCAAATGCTTATGTGTATTTGGATCGGGGGGTAAATTTCCTACCCATATTGTTGTGATATTGGGATCGAGGTACGATCTAACCCATTAAGAAGTGACGGATTAATGGATCGGTGTAACGGTACTACCCAATTGTTGATATTTGTGGGATCGAGGGACACCTCCATTACCCATGCGTGTTTTGGTTACATTTGCAATCTAGCTGTATGATGATGAAGTAAATTGTCTAGAGATTTATTTATGTCAATTGAATTGTTGATAACTATTGGTTGTTATTTGATGTTTTAGACTTTTTGGACTAAGTTCCTTTGTGGTATGACTTTGCTATTGTAATACAAGACTCCTTTATCTTGTGTTAGATATTGTCATGACACATTGTGTCTCATTAGTTTATCTATTTCATTTACTTCTCTCTATTTTCGACACCATTGTGTTGTGATGATATCCATGATGTTACGCCTTGTGTTTCCGCCTAGGCGGGGTGTGACAGATTGGTATCAGAGCTTTAGTTAGAGAAGTAGGTGGTTGAGCCTAGACTATAACCTAGGAGTCCTTCACGTAGATACATGTTAGGGCTTAAGTGTTTAGTAGTATAACTTGTATGCGTTTTCCCTTTTATTACATGATTTTATATCTTAGTTTTGTTATTTTTTAGCTATTTTGAATGCCTTATATTTGATTTAGCGTGCCTTATCTCTTTATAAATTATCTATGCCTCCTCACTTCATAAAAATTCCGCATAGGGATGTTGCCATTGAAAAGGATGTAGGGATACTATAAAACCAAGGGAACACGAGCTGGGTTAAGGCAGGTAGCCGAAAGACTGCATACCGATTGACATGTACCGTCATGCAAAGTTGAAGAGAAGGTTGACCATAAAATTATTAAGGGAGAAGAGTATTAAAGAATGAAAACAACAGTGACTGCTAAAGATGGTACAATTACCAAATTTTTGGAAAATTCCCAGAATACAAACCAACCAAGGAGGAAGAAGAAATTTCTAAGTTAAAAGCAATATGTGAGAATGTAATTTATGACATATCCGACAGTGACTCGGATCTGGAGTCCACGACTAGGAGTGGACCCTAGACAATGAGATGGAAGATACGAGGGTTAGTGGAAATTCGAATCAATGCTGTCTGAGTAGCCGCGCAATTTAGAGTGTTTTTAATGAGTTTAAGGTTTTGAGATTGTTTGACTTTGTTTTGAAAATTTTATTAGGAACTTTACTTTGACAATTGGATTATACTGATGTATTATTTTTAATAATAAGATTTAAGTGATTTTTGAGTCATTTTCCATATGGTGTAATTTTGTTGATGTGATCAATGTTTTATGTGTTTTTGTTGACATAGAAGTGTGGTCCATAAGGAGGGAGTACACTTGTGAAATGGTGCATCAATAATTAATGGTGGCCACAATATATACAACGCAGCAACAACACAATAGACTTTGGCAATTATGATTACGTGATTGATGACATCATGTTTGTGAATGGTTGATTATGTATGCATATGTGGTGTTAAAAATACATATATAATATAAATATAATAAATATAAATAAATATATATATATATATATATATATATATATATATATATATATATATAGTTATGATTGTATATTGATAGAATGGTCGGTTTAGAAACCTTTCCCCTCTCATCTAATGTGCGTTAATACTATCTTATTCCAAATGGTTCGAACACGGACTAACAACAACGAAAATGGGCAACCCGACATCGATGCCATCATTGCGCAGCAATTGCAAAATATCATTTCCCTAAAATCGTACCCACCACTCAAGTGACAAACACCGGAACAACAAGAAATATCAATAACAACAATGGTGACAACGAAAACAACAATGGAATGTGGGAACAATGGGTGTTCCTACAAGGGATTTTAGTATGCGGCCCTAAGGAGTATGACAAAAAGAGAGGTGCGATAGCACTTACCCGTTAGATCAAGAAGATGGAGAATGTACTTGACAATAGTGGGTGTTCTGAGAATCAAAAGGTAAAGTATGCTGCCCGTTCATTTGTTACAAGACACTGACATTGGAACACTCAAAGCTAGGCAGAGAAACCGGAACACGGCAATTGGTATGTACCAAGAATGTAAAGGCTCTGTTTGGTGGAGTGAATTTTTCCAAGTAATGAAAATGGAAGGTTGAAGAATGAATAATTGGAATCACAAGATAGTAGGATCCAACCATGCACTTACAACGACGTATTGGTCATGAACTGGCCAAGCTGGTTTCACATCTGGTGACACCTGAGTCTGCACGCATCAAGAGGTATGTAGCGGGATTATCGTATGAGATTAGGGGAATGATCAAGGCGACTCAGCCAACAACTATCCAGGATGCAATACTAAGAGCCGACATACTTACTGACGAAGCGATTAGCTGTGTACTTGTCAAAGAAATGAGAAGGAAGGCAGTAGAAGAGCACCTGGTAATACTGGAGGGTCGTGGAGGGTAAAAAAAGGAGAAAATAGTGAGCGGGTTTTTAATGCGAAAGCTCCCCTAAAATGAATTTGTGAACCAATATTCTAAGTGTACTAAGTGCTATACTTATCATCCGAAGGATGGAGTTTGTAGGCTGTGTTTTAACTGTCAAAGACCTGGCCATTTTGCTAAAGATTGTCGGGCACCATTTAAGCGAGCAACTCCTATTAATTCTGTCAGAATGGAGTTTGAACCGGGGACATGTTATGAGTGTGGAAGCCATAAGCATTTTTGAAATACTTGTCCTAAGTTAAACCGAGCACCTGGTCAAGTGGGAAACCGTTTAACTATTGAAGGCAATTGGAACACAAGAAATAATGGGAAGCGAGCTACAGGAAGTCCATCAAATGATGAATGGTGAGATGTGAGAAGGATGGCCATAAGAAAGGATATGAGATGAAAAGAGGGATAAGAGGAAAGTTCAGTGAAATAGGAATTAGGGACGTTAGATGGCGGGATGGAGCAGCAGAAGTTAAGGTCAGGGTGTGAATGGGATGGTGCGTGTGTGGGGATACGAGGGGGAATGGAAGGACAGGGAAATGGCGGAAAGGGAAAGGAGGAACGAATTGATATAGTGGTAAGTGAGAATGAAGGAGAATTGAAAGGGAATGGCATACGGGTAAAACGGGTAGGTGTAAAGGGGACGGGGGGCGGTGGAAGCTTTATAGGATCCTAAAGTTATGACGGGTACTTTTTCTTTGAACGATCATTTTGCTACTGTACTTTTTGATTCTGGAGATGATTTTAGTTTCATTTCTACTGAATTTATGCCTTACTAAGGTTAATACCTAGTATTCTAAATCCTGGTTATGTGATTGAAGTAGCAGATGGTAAGAAAGTAGAAGTGGATAGGATTATCCTTGACTGGAAACTAGAACAAGAAATATACCTTGTTTAGCATAAATATTGATACCGTTTGGGTCATGAAGTTTTGATGTGATTGGAAAAGAACTGGTTGTCCCAGCATAAGGCTGTGATAGTTTGGTCCATGAAAAGGGGTGGTTGAAAATACCATTGGATATGTATTGGTGAAACTTAGGGTTCAAGGGGAACGTACTTTAGGAGCCGCAAGCCTTAATGAATGCTAAGGTAGATGAACCAAAAATTGAGTGATATATCTGTAGTATGGGATTTTGTTGATGTATTCCCGAAGACCTTGTCCCAGGTTATCCTCCACAACGACAAGTGAGTTTTCACATAGAGTTAGTTCCCGAAGCGACGCTATTTTGCGAATCCTCCATATCGTCTAGCGCCCTCGGAAATGCAAGAATTGTCTGGGCAGCTTCAAGAGTTGCAAGACAAGGGTTTCATACGACCGATTCATACTCCGAGGGGAAGACACCATGTTGTTGTTAAAAAAGAGGAGGCTGATAGGTCTGAATTTCAGGATCATAAACAATATATTGATAAGTTTTAGAGAGAGAAAGTAATGAGAGAAAGATGGGAGGATGATAATGAGAATGTAAACTGAATACACATACAAGACACACTCAAAACAGAAATGAGGTTGGTGGAGGGGTATTTTATACCCAGTTACAATAATGAACTAAAGCCCTTGACGTTTTAGACTTTAACCCATTTAGCCCCTATGACTTTAGACTATTTTCTATTTAGCCAAGACTTGTGACTTTTATTTTAGTCACAAGCCTTTTTACATTTACCCAATTACCACAATATTAATTCAACTATTTATTACAAGACATTATCTCAATAAATCGTGCACTTTTATCAATCCTAACAATCTTCCCCCGCCTGGGACATCATGTGTGAGATCTCTCTTTGATTGCATTAATTGAACATCATTATCCTTATTCCGTAACAAATCCCCCTAAAGATTATCATCAGGCTCTTCTTGTTACATTTGATCTTTGAACTTTTAATGAGATTCATCTCCATTGTGAACTTTGATCTTTGAACTTTAACGCTTGTTTGTCTTGAGTCTTGTTGTGTAATAGTGGTCTTGTAATCATGCTCAAGTGATCTTGATCTTGATCTTTCCATTTTCCTTTTTGTCTTTGCCTTTGAGATCTTTTCATATCATCATTATTTACTGTGAATCCATATTGATTTGTCTTTTAAAGCTTCTTACCAACATACTCATACTTTCTTGACAACTTACAATCTTCCTCATGTAGAACTTTTTTCTTGATCAATAACATGATGATTTGAGGAAGTGAGTTCTTTGATTTATCAGAGTTGCGGAAGTGTATCTTTAAACTTTGATTATGAGATATGAAGGAATGAATATGACGGTTTTCTTGCTTCTGAAAGGTAGTGATATTGTTGATGTTGTTGTACATAAATGTATCTTCCCTTAATTGCTTCCCCCTAAATAAACAACCATTCGTTCGCACATACTTCACACAAACAACTCACATAAGAAAGAAACTATATCCTCCAAGTCAATTAAGTCCCGAATGTTGTATACACCAAAGTCAATTAAGTCCCGGATGTATACATTTTTCCCCTTTAATTGTTGCGCTCTATCGAAATATTCAGCTAGAACACTTCTCTTCCCCCTAATTAGATTATATTGGATGACCATCAAACATAATCATAATCTTGTTACGCCTGAATATTCGATAGTGAAGTCATGTGTGAAGTGCGGTCTAAGCATGAGAGACAACTACTAGCTTCAATTCCAACCATCTCCCCTTATCAATATTGTGACATCATAAGTAACCTTGGTAATCCAACACTTCACTTGAATGAATCAAGGAAATGTTGTTTGTGTTTTTCAAAAACAAATTCTGGAAAAACACAATAACTACTAGATCACTTAGATTACTAGTTAACACTAATTGAATCATTAAACATTCATTTTCAAATTAGTGACCTACGTTCAGCGTTGGCTTGATGTTAGCACTGGTAGGATTTCCATTCAATCATTGTGAAATACTTAATTTAAGTATCACTCTTGAATGTTCCGACAATGTCACTAAGACATGCACTGTCACATAAACATATAAACGATTCTTGTACCTTTTTGTATCTTTGATGTTTAATACAAATGTAATTTTATGTCCTATGTGAGATTTATGATTTGATCTCTTTTTTACTCTAGACTCAATAAGTGCTTTTTGGTTTTTGTGATCGGAGGCTGGAGCAGACTGTCACCTTTTCAATATCAACAATCTCGGAGTGAGATGTTAATAGATTATGCATTTAATCTCCGTGACAATGAAACAAGAATTCTTTTGAGAGAATCTTGAGTGGCTGGGAAGGGTTGTGCATCGCATCACTGGGTCCATGACGTCTTTCTTCAATACCAAATATCATCTTTGTGATATTCGATAGATTATGTATTGACCCGGTTTCTGCCTAATGTTTGTGGAGGGCTTCTTTCTTTTCACCCTTTATCCATATATTTCTTTTTCATTCTTCAACCCCTTCAATGTCCACCAAGACGTCATTACTATCATCATGTTGTGATTGTTCCGATGATAGCTCATGCCTTAGTTGACATTATTCACATTCACATTCAACTCCATCATACCTAAGGACTTGTATTCTATCTATGGAATGTCCCTGGGTAGATCTCTCCGATTCTGGTTGGATCATGGGAGAATACCTAACCTTACCACCTTATTTCTTCTTTAATCATCGTGAGGTAGTTGGTTGATAGGTATTTAAGATCGAAACCATAAAACCATTTGAAAATCAATCAAAGTGTTTGATATTAAATCAAAACATTTAACACTTTGAAAGTTTCACTTTTGAGAAATACCCCCCCTACGCATGTGCATCGATATTTAAAAAATTATTTTGCACATGGAGGAAAGAGTTTGATTGCAACTTTGAGTCTTTTAGATCTCTTTGAATATTTCCACACACGTTAAGCATTTATCTTTCTTGATCACATTTTAAGCAATTTTCTCCCTCAAAAATGCATACAAAATGATATTTTTGATATCTGAGAGAGATTAAGAAATAGCTATTATGTAGGATTTGAAAAACACATGGGAGAAAAATCGGATCTATAACTTGATTATGGATTTGGAACCTTTTTTAATGTTCTAAACAAATTTGAAAAAAAATAGTTGCGCTGTCAAAGTATTAAAGTATCTAAAAACGTTTATGGTTAGTAGATTGCTCAATTCCTTATCTGTTAATTTCAGGCAACGGTCGCTAACCGGACACAATCTTCACCATTTGCAGTTTTTCGATATAAACATACTTACACAACTTCTTTTAAATTAATTCTTTATTATTCATTTGTTCAAAACATTTCTTCATTTGTATTCCATTTTGCATTGAGATCAAGATTTTGAATATCTTATAATGAAATAGCTCAAGTCCTAAGAACGTTGTAGTAATACTTCGTCTGCTGAGGATAAATGTATAAAAATGTACACTTTCCTTTTATTTGAAGAATGAGTCTAAGTTGACATTTACTAGAAGTCTTATGTTTCCCGTGGCCACACTTTTTTTTCAAAGATGTGATAAAAAAATTGCTCGGACAAAGAAGATTTTATCTTCTTTTAAAGATAAAGCGCAACTGAAATGTACACTTTTCTTTTATTTGAAAATCGGGTTGTTATCTGAAATTTAATAACAAACCATTTTGGTGAGCAAACTTTTGAAAGATTTTTGAAAATCTTTGTGAAAAAGTTGAATAATTTTGCTTAAAACAAGAAGATTTCTCTTCTTTTAAGGTAAAGCGCACTGAAAGTACACTTACCCTTTTTATTTGAAGATCCGGGTTGCATCTGACATTTGATAACAAATATTGGGACATCGAATTTAGACAACAAACTTTTGGAACCCATTTAACACGGTTGTAACGGGTTACAAATTTTGAAAACCAATTGAAAGTTGTGTCAAGTCGATGTAAAGATGTTGAGTTCCAACGAGGGCTTGAAACCGGTGTTTCATTTGAAAACAGCTCTCGTAGAATCAACAGAGATTTAAAATTCCTCTTGATATTCCATTGATTTTTGAAACTCGGTGTTTCAAATGGAGTTTTTTTAATCTGGTTTGACGAAAGAAGATTTCACATTTGTTAATGTCATTTGATGAAACATCCTCCGAAAATTTGTTTCGGTTTTTTGTTTTTGAAACTTTTCTTTTTGTTGATGGTTTTGAAAAGCAAGTTATTCTTTGTTTTGACATCGGGGGACAGCATTTTCTGATTTGGATTATTTGAAAGATTTTGAATGATTTTGCTTTGGCCACTCCACACTTGTTTAACCGGTGTAAACGAGAGTGGGAGTAAAAAAACATGATTCTTTTCGTTGAAAGTACTTGTCTTTATAATCTTTGAGATGTATGATGCTCCAAAAGTTTAAGATTCCTTAATTGGCCTCCACACTTGTTTTACCGGTGTAAAACACGAGTGTGATGTTTCAAAAAATTGATTCTTTGCATGTGAAGATCTTGTTTCTTAAAACCCTTTTGAGGAGAAATTGTTAATATGTTGAAGATTTCTTAGAAAACTTCCTATCTTTTTGTAAAGAATAGGTTGTAATTATGATGAAACCCTTCGTGAAAACGGTTGTGAAGATTCACCGTGTGGAAACCTTTTCCAAAACACTTTTTTTGGTTTTGAAGCTTTTGAAACAATTTATGTTCATTTTTGTTCCACGGAATAAGAGAATCAAACTTCCATTTTTAATGCATCATATGAAAGTCCTCAACTCATGTTATTCTTTTTGACAAGAAAACAAAATCTTGAGATGCAAATTTGATTCCAAAATATTGCAATTCGTTTTATAAGCTGTTCTTTTTCATCTTTAGGCAACATGTGCTGTGTAGTGAATGGTTTTGACAAACTCTTCGTTTGCACATCACACTTTGGGAGTAAAACATGATTTTGAAACTTTAAAGAGTTTATCAATATTTATCAGATGGTGGTTTTCCCAAATTGAATGTTTATCAAACTAGGTTGCACAGAACTGATCCTTTTAGGATTTTCCAATGGTTCCTCAAATGATTATTTCTGTCAAAAATTGATCCTTTTCTGCTTAGAAATCATCAACCATTACGAGACAATTGTCGTTCAAGAAAACTTTCGTTTTTCAAGTTTTCCTCAAAATACGCCTCTAATTTGCTGTTCTGTTCCACATTCAAGCTTAACACATCACTTAAAAGCTTTGTTTGTTGAGTTAAAACCTTTTCAAGCTCGACAATCTTTGTTTGTAACTCACATTTTGCATTATCACAAACATTCTCCCCCGATCCCTTGTTAATTTCAGAAATATCCAACTGCTTCTTTTTGAAAAATTCAATCTTTCCGAGAATGTTTTTGAACTTAGTTTCAGCAAATTCAAACAATTGAGACTTCAGATTTTCTGCCTCGTCTTGTGTTACATTTGAAGTTTTTGTTTGGACCCGTGACTTTTTGATTGAATCAAACAAGTTTTTGTAAGTCAACTTCAAATGTTCATTCTCCTTAATTAATGACGCCACACGATATTCCAACTCAATGTTTCTCGTTTCAATCTCATCAAAATCGTCCTTAACTTTGGCTTCATCACATTGATGTGTCTCAACTTTTGACCTTTGAACCGACTCAAACAAATCTTTATAAGTCTGTTTCAAATGAGCATTTTCGAGTTGTAATGATGCCATAAAATTCTCATTTTCTTTTTGCACTGTTTTCAAAGAATTATTTTCTCGAGACTTGTGTTTGAAGTGCGATTTCAAATGCAATCCCTTGCCTCAGATTTTGACAAATCTTTTTCAATTCACCAATTCTTTCTTGACAATCCTGTTTGACCTTCAAATGCTCATTACAAGACCATATCAATGTTTTACCTCTCATTTGAAACTTATTTTGACTCTTTTTGAAATTCTTTCAATTTCATTCATGTAATCCTATTCCTTATTTTCACACAGAAGTTATGACAAGATTATTTGATATTTCAGTTAAGGAGCTTCCAACAAGTTGATATTTCAAAAAATCATTTTTGATTCTTAATTTCATCTAGAGTTGGACAATCATTTTGCTCAATCGATCTTTCATTTCTTTTATATCCCTTTGAAATAGATTCTGAAAGGCTTCAAAATAGGTTTGCCACTCTCGAAGAATGTTTTTCCCTTCAATACAAACATTAATTAATCTTTGTTCTTCTTTAGACGTATAGAAAATGCTTTCTCGTTTGCGATTCTTTTCAAGTAACCCAAGCAATTTTTTGTAATATTTGTCCATTTGAATCAAAGTAATAGAATTGGATTTCTCACTAGGCATGTGATGTCATGACTATGGTTTTGTCTTTTGAAGCATTTTCTCAGAAGATGTTTTTGAAACAGAAGATATACAAGATGATGAAAAATATGTTTGTTCAGCAGAACGCTCTTTTTGAGGAACAAAGTCTTTATAAAGTTTGTTCAACTTTTCGTAATCGATTGGTTGAATCTTTAGCTCTTGAATTTTTTCATCTTTTTTAAACTCATTCATTTTTAATTGACTCTTTTCAGCATCCTCAAGAGTTTCCTCAGGATCAAACACATGTAGTTGTTCATTTTTATCACAAAAGTTCAGAAAGCACGATACAACATGTGAAATTTTAGATGAGCTTGTGAAAGGAACAAAAGGACCGTTATATCCACACTTGCCGGACTTATGTAAGTTTGGCCTTAAAAGCTTTTTGTTCACTTGTATAGCAACCGTAGTGTGTCAGTTGATTTGCCCATTTATGACAAACGTTTTCAAGTTCTTTGGATCTTTTATCTTGTAACTGAATAATATCATATGATTTTTTACTCTTTGTCACGTTGAGTTTGTTTGAAATCGTTTTGTGTCTTTTGAAGTAAATTGAAATTATTCCTACGTTTGTTCCCATTTTTCTTCCTATTTATCACGATGATCGCAAGTAATTTTCAACAACAAACCCAAAAAATTCAAATCCAAATATCCCTAAACCAAATCACGCACAAACTTTCAGATCCACACAAACTATCAATTCCACACAAATCAAATCGTTCACAAATATCACAGTTTTCTCAGAAGAATCAATTGAAAAGGAATCAAGATTACGATGAAACCGTAATTGATCAATTTCAGTTGATTAATTTTTTTTTTACTGAATTTGACTTCCGAGTTTGACTATTGACCAAAAAAAAAATTTTTTTTTTTACTGAATATGACTTTCGAATTTGACTTCCAAGTTTGACTATTGACCAAAAAATTACTGAATTTGAAATTAAAAAGCTGCTGAATATAAAAAATAAGCACAAATAAGCAAATTCAGTACTAATCTTGCCAAGATTCTTACGATAAAACCGTAAGCAATCAATCTCGGTTGCATAAAACACACCCGAAATTAACAATAAGCACAAAATAAGCTCAATTAAAACCGAAAAAGCTTAAAAATAAGCTCACGCAATAAGCTGAACGAATAAGCAGTCCGAATAAGCACTCGTAAACAACACTAAATCGCTCCTGCAGCTCTGATCCACTTGTTAGGTCTTGAATATAGGATCAATAAGCAATATAGTGTATAGTCACACAAAGACACACCTCACAAATGAGGTGGTGGAGGGGTATTTATACCCTTTTACAATGAATGACCATGGAGCCCTTGTCTTCTAGACATTTACAATTTAACCCCTTTGACTTATAGTCTTTAACTATGTACCATCTACCTAACCTATTACACAATAATATTTCATTATTTATTACAAGACATTTATCTCAATAAGATCGTCACTTTTATCAATCCTAACAGAAATAAATTAAACCAATGATCATGGGTGTACTAGACACATGTGGGAACCTCTATAATTTTTTGTAGAATTTTTGGAGGTCGTTTAATGGGCCTTTAACATCGGGAAACTTGCTTAAAATGGTGGCAGATTTGGAAATTTGGAAAACTCTAATTTAGTTACCTTAGGTGTTTTAAATGATAAGATTAAGCAATAAACTTATGAAATAAGATAGATAATAATATGTAATCATGGATTCTTGTAGATTCGGTGAAGGTGTTGTGATCTTTTGTCTTCGTGTTCATTTCTCTCTGATTTCTTATTCGTTAAGGTACAGATATTCCGTCCTTTTAGTAAGGACACCTTATGATTTAAATCTCCATTATCTTAGCTACTTGATTCGTTTGATATTCCATCTGATTAGTTATCTGTACTCATGACTCATTGATATTCGTTGATATTTAGTTTGATTTGATATTCGCATTCATGAGTTTCCTTTGAATTATGATACTGTTTGATATTCGTTGTTGATGCCATGAAATGTTACCAAAAATAGAATATTCGGAAATTGTTTTGCCTATTACTCTTTGCCTGAGCTTTTTGTAACTAGCCATGGAGGTACCATGGCTATGTCATTGATGCACCGATGGCATGACACTATCTGTGGCGGTGTGATTGGTCCACGGCGTTCCCTTTTGTATGCGCATTGATATGATTTGATTTGATATGATTGTACACTCGCCATTAGTGCTTGTGTATCTGGATATGATTTGTTTTGCAGGGAGCGTATGGATGCATCCTAGGTATTTTGTTTAGTTCAGTTTTGGTGAATGGTGAGTGTGTGCAATACACCCTATTTCACATTTGGTAAGGTACATCTGGAGTCTGCAGCTCCCATGTACAATTTGATACGATATGATATGATACAATTAGCGTGTGGCACGCTTTAGACATTTGTTTAGGTCTAAGCATGTGGCATGCTTTAGACATTTGTAGGCTCGTGGGCAATTCCTTTGTTGTGACCTATTCTTACTCTTTGAATCATCATACCTTATCTTGATCCGTATATATTTATCATTTGACATCCGTTTGGCAGGCTTTCGTTATCCGTTCGTTATCTCATCATTTGCTTTATCATTATATGTTATATATCCGTTCACTGAGCGTTAGCTCAGCCGCGTTTTCTTTTCCTGCGGCAGGTATTAAGCGGGAAGCCGGGAATTGAGAGAAGTATGTAGGAAGAGTAGAAGACTTACCTTAGGGAACCCTTATCTGGAATAATGTTGTGAAGACCTTTATCTTATTCAGTTTTGCAATTAGCCCCCCTCATGTTTTAGGCTTTTATACTTTTGGATTGATCTTTGGATTTTGGATCTGTAATTTATTAAATAAAGTCTTCCGCTTGCGTTAATTATGTTCTGATATGACACCATAACGTAACCCTTTGTCTCTCTATCGGAGCGGGGTGTTACAAATATCGTGGGATAAATGATGCTATAAAATAGACGTTATTTGATGTTATAAAATATCCCCCACTTGAATCCTACTTGTCCTCAAGTAGCCTTTAGAAGTTTATAAAAATGTATCCCTAAGGATATTTTTTGTTAAAGCATTTATTTGATCTATTACAAGTACACAACCAAACACCTCACAAAATAGGAAGATGAAAACACTCAAATCACTCAACTAATCCGTAATGCTGACTAGGAGGAGTACAGCACTTCCTTAACGAGATATGTTACGCGTAATCATTGCACTTGATTACGCTCGTAGTGTTGGTGAGGACCATTGTTGCCATAAATACGTTACGGCGTAACACTGTCGATGTGGTTACGCCGTAACACCTCTTGAGAATCCATGTAAACTTGCATTTCTTGTTCACTTTCCGTGTTTCTTGCTAAATAATTTCGTTTTTTCTGAAAACAACAAAATAAATGATTAGTATATATCATAGATAATTGCAAGCATTTTTCATAGGGAATTTACACTATAAAATGTATCAAATTTTTGATGTTAGCAGTAACAAAATCATTTAAAAAAAATTCACCTTGTGATCTTAAAAACTCACCAACTATTGTTTTTACTTATATCTTACTTACATGAATCTTGACAAAGTGTGAGAATTATCAATGAGATTTAGAAAAATTATTATGTAAAGAAAAAACATATAATGATTACTGTTTGTGTAGAAAGATAAATAGACTTATAATTTTGATAGAATATAACAAAACTCAAAACTATTGTTATCTTTTAACTTCTTCACATAATTTGTTATTTTTAATACATGCTACCAACAAAACTGTGCAAAGAAAATGAAAGCCATACACATTTATTGTAGAGATCTAAGGGGCTGTTTCTTTTTTGAGGGGGGGGGGGGATTAAGTGCTGGTTTATGTGTGGATAAATATGGGTGGCTATGGAAGAATTGGTACAATAAATGTTGTTTCTTTTAGTATTTTGTATCTTCATCTGAATGATACTATTAAACAACCTTTTTGTATTTCATATGAGAAAATGCAACTTCGCTTCTTGAATCCACAAACTAACATCCATGACACCATTTGTTTGCTTCTTAAATCAATCCTTTGTTTTTTTTCATCATTATGACCAGAACCATCATTTCTTTCACCATTCCACAACCATAAAAAAATGTCAAAACACATACAAGGATTCATACTCAAACAACATAAAGATTCAACTTTTATGGACTAAAATAGTACCATATTGGGATTAAATTCACCTCTTCTTTTCTCTCCACTATTAGGAGATGAATTAGGCACAAAAGGATTCACCATTTCTGAAAAATTTCCACTTCCAAAAGACCCAATTTTTGGCACTAATTCACCAGATTGAAACTGATTCCAACTTAACCCAAATGGATTACCAGACCCACTTGAAGACTTATTATTAAAAATGGTTCCTGAGCTCATTTCACCTCCTATAACCCATAAAAAAAGCTTCATCAACCGTGACCCATTGATGGGTATGAGGACGATATAAACGATCTGTGAGCATATTGAAGATACAAGATCCGGAGCCAAGAACTAGTAGTATCTGATTGAAAGTATCATAAACATGTCTGACTCGAATTACCATCGGTGTAGTAGATCGGTGACTCCTACGGGATGAAGGAAAGGAGGTCGCCGGAGGGATGTGTGATATCCGGCGACATGGTTTCAGCGGTTGGTTAAAGATTATGGTTACAAGTGACCCATTCATCTTTTGATTATATAGAAAAACTTTGAGATTTTGTTTGTTATGGTTAAAAGAAAGAGAAGATATATGAGTCTGAGTTGATAGGAGTAAGGATTTTGAGGGCCTCCCCTACTAGACACTCACACAGATTAAGTGAAAAAAGAAACACTAAAAATGTAAATTAGGGCCCACTTTTGTTAGTGTCCGGCTCAATAAGTAAAAAAGAAACGACCCCTAAGTGACACTGAATAACTATTTTAAGATATGCCACCAAATAGATAACGTTTTCTACAACTTTCAAAGATAAAATTGACTAATCTATATCACCCACAAGTGTCACAAAATATGACCCCATTAAAATATTATTGCATCTTCAAGACACAATTCAATAAGACATTTTTTTTAAGCCGATGTCAAATCTCCAATCCTATATTTATAGAAACTTTCCATACAAGAAAAACACCATTTTTCATATTTAGACTTCCAGAAAACTTGTAACAAAGATATATGCAACAAAAGAGAGAACATTTTTTACAAATTTTAAAAATAAAATTGAATAAATCTGTACAGCGACTGAATCAGAGTAGGTTCCGAGACACTTAAAATTTTTTGTGTTGCTATATTAAGTTTTGTTTAAAGAACACCATTCTTAAATACTTGTGATTATCATTTTTTTATAAATACATCATTCTTAGAAACATTAACTACTTCGAGGTGTCTAGTGATAAAAAAAACTTGTGATTATCATTTTAAGATTTGTTAAGCTTCAAGTTTAGTTTCCGGAGTTACAAACATTTCTGACGTAAACACGACAACTTTATAAAAATGAAAAGCTTTACTCGATTTGAGTCTGTGTGACGACGAGTTTAAATCTTGTAGATTAGTCGGAAAAAAAAATCAAAAAGTATGATTAAAAAAGAAAAAAAATAAAACCAATTATAATATTATTGCATCTTAAGAAACAAGACAATAAAAACTTTCCCAAACACAATCCAACAAATAATTAAACACCCAAAACATACAACATTAATGTCAAACTAGGCCTCTACTCGTCCGATGAACGGTTTTCTTAATAGCTTAGGCTGGATAGAGTAAGGATGGTAAACTCACCATCCACCTCAGCGCCACGTCACATTTCTCTCTCCAACTTTACCACTCATCTTCCAACCGTTTTAACACTCACCTTTCATACCAAACTCACCTTACACATCATTTTTTTAATTTAATTTACTTTCATTCATAAATTAAAAACGTTACCGTAAACGTACAAAATTAATAAAAACGTAAACGTAAACTTGATTTAATACATTGCATTTAAAACAACATAATTAAAATAGGTCCTAGATTATTAATCTGATGACTCGTAGTCTGAATCATATCTCACCACCCCAAATTCCAAAAAGAATTCCTCATCATCAGCTTGTTTTTGCTTAATTTTCTCATCTCGTGCTTTTTCATCCATTGTTTTTTCTTCTAATATTTCTCTTAACGCTTCTTCGTCTAGATATAGTTGATGTAGCTCTTTCTCAGTAAGATATACATCACATATCTCACGGGTTTCCAATGACGAACCACCTATATGGGTTTTTTTTTAGAACGGCAACTATTATAAAACCAACTAGCAAGAAGCTAGAAAAAGAATTACAAAAAGATCAAATAGGGGTGTTGCAACCAACTATCCCAACTAAAAGTACAATTACATCTAGAAAGGTACCAAGTGAAAGAGCGCGAAACAATATCGTCAAAAATAACATCTTTACGAGGGGCTTTCGACGAGAAGAGCAACTGATTACGAAACATCCATACGCTCCACCAAGTTATATAAAGAACTCCTTCCAGCAAATCTTTAACTTTAGAGCTTAATCTGATGGAATTGAACCAATTAAGCCAATCAGCATATGAACCAAGGGGCGTCCATGATAGATTCCACCAGCGGCATACGAGCCTGACGATATCCGTAGCCAATCTGCAACTGAAGAACAAGTGCGAGGAATGTTTTTCTATTTTTGCCGCCTTTCCAAACAATGAATTATGAATATCGTAATCTTTATTAGATCATTCTTTCAAAAAAGTGTCAATCAAAGCGCGACTCTCTTGTGGAATGTGGTTGCATTCCTCGTATGCGTTTCGCAGATCATTTTTAGCGCCGCATGCATTATCATATTCGACAACCAAGTTCATAATCGCTAGCTTACGAGCTAAATCCTCCTCAATTTGTTTTTCAACCATAGCTTTGATTTCATCATAGGTGTGTGGAACCGAACACGCCATTAAAAATACAATACTGAACGTGAGAGTTTTGTTTAAAAATATATGAGTTGTGTATGAAAATATAAGTGAAATGTTGGGTATTCATAGATAAAAAAGAAGGATTTTAAAAAAAAATTATAAAACAAAAAAAAAAATTAAGGGTCCCATGTGAGTTACCACTCACCAGTGGTGAGTGGTTCACCACTCACACTCCAACTCGCGCGCGAGTTTGGAGGGGTGGAATAACACTCACCATGGTGAGTTGGCTTGTGAATGGTGAAGATGGGCATTACTCCGCCCAACCTTATTAAAATCGTAAGACTGTATTTAAGATTCTGTGTACTTATTATATCAAAATGCACGCACTTTGTGACGGATATTAAAAGAGTCATAAAAGAATAACATGATGTTTTGGTCACGTGTTGAGAATTTATATATAATAAGAGTTCAAATATATATATGAAATAAATAAAAAGAAAAGGTCGAGTTACTACTAAGTAATTATGTGTTGATGGTCATAAAGAGATGTTATAAACGGTTTGTTCAATTAAAAATATGACATAGGGTCTGTTTGGTAAGAGTTTTTTTGAAGCTTTTTGTGGGCTACAAGCTTTTTATTTAGAAAATACAGCTCCACTTTTTTAAAATCTATGTTTGAATACTAATAGCTCAAAGCTTTTGTTTATTAAAAAGCTCCAAAAATAAAAAGTTCATTTGAATAGCGTCCAAAAATTTTAGCAGCTTTTAATGTTTTAATTACTTATCCCTTAACCACCACATTTTGAATATCATATAGATTGCGTCATATCATCTGCATCGGTGAAAATGAAACTGGTCCACTAGCGTATTACACAAAGATTGTTACTCTTTCTATCTTGTACTATACATAATAAGATTATGATCTAGGGTCAACATACAAATATAATGTTCAAAGTATATAAGAAATGATATTGTTGCATCAATAAAAAATGCACATCGTCAACGACTATTACAACATGTTATCTTAAAGCACTACGATTATTATTAGTATAATGATTTTACTGTTTTACATTTGTTTACGATTATAGATGTGTCATTTTATGTCATTTTACATATTATAATTACAGTCCAACTTTATTGAAAAAAGATACAACTTCTAGCTCATGTTAACAGCTTTACGGTTTCCAGCTTACAGTTTACAGCATACAGCTTACAGCTAGTTTTGCCAAACATACCCATAATCTCTTCTTATGTTTGAACTTATTATAGTTTGTTTGGAATAAGCTTTCATTTATAAAATATACACTATGAATCTAACTATCAAATGTTCTAGTAATGTTTTGGGTTTTACATATGGGTTTAGAAAAACTGAAAGCCTAATAATTGAAAATCATATGTGATTTATAAAATTAAGCTTCATATTTATATAAGAGGGTAGGGTATGGTGGCGAAGCATGCTCGCCACTCCTACGTGGCTTCGCCACTTCGCTCGCCGCCATACCATTGACCTTCGCCACTTGCCAAACCAAGCTTGCCTCGCCAGTGCTACGACGAAGGAAAAGGACGAAAGTTTAAAGAATATAACCGTTTATTATTCAAACGGTTATATTTCTTAATTTAAAATATATATATATATTTATGTTTTAATTTGTACCCACTTTTTTCTATAAACAACACCTCATTTTACCATTTTAACACACACTTCTCTACAACAAACTTTTTCTTATACTCATCTTCTCCAAACTTCTTATCAGAATAAATGTCTCAACCACCAAATGATCAAAACTCGAGTTATTTTACCCATCTTTTCCAATCCAACCCGCAACAATACTCATCTTCGCCAAACCAATCGAATCCGTCTACCCCACGTTTCCAACACTAAAACTTGTCGCAACCGTTTCCCTCTTATGGAACGCAAATGTCACTGCCCGAACATGCTTATCAATCACAATTGGCGTATCATCAAAATCAACAATACGGGTTCTAAGGTTACACGAATCCAAGAAATACGCAACCATACTTTTTTCCACAACATTCATCACAACCGTCATTTTTTTCACAACAATCATCACAACCACAATGTTTCCACAACACTCATCACAACCACAATTCAAAATACCCCAAGCCCAAGAACCCTGTGAACCTAAGCGAAAACAAAAAAGGACGGTGAAACAACCAGTTGTCGAATTGGACGAGGGCGATGAAAATGAAGATATGGAAACAAGGCGACTCAATATCCGTTGGAATGACAAAGAAGAAATCTTGCTAGCCGAGGCTTGGATCGAGCACTCGCAGGACAACAATATCTGAAAAGACCAACGGGATGAAATCTATTGGAACATGATTATTGAAGATTTCCACGACCGAACAACAGGTCCGGTGCGTACCAAAAATATGTTGACGGGGAAATGGACCCGAATGCACGGTGATTGCAAACGGTTTAACGCTTATTACAAACAGGCAAATCGAAAAAGCGGGGAAAATGAAGCTGACTTGATCGAGACTGTAAAGATGATGTACTTGGAGCTAGTTGGTAAGAAATTTCAATACCCTCATATGTGAAATTTTTTGAAAGAGTACCCCAAATGGGATGCGGCGGAGCCGATTGATGTAGAAAATCTCCAAGAGGTGTTTGGTCCGGATAAAAGAGAGCGTCCCGCGGGCAAACAACGTGCTGGGAAAAAACAAAAATCGGTTGAAACGTCGGGGAGCACCGGGGGAAGCCAATCGGAGTCTGTATCATCATTTGTTTCTCAAGATTATAGACGTAAATGTGATGCTGCTGAAAGAGCGTACGAGGCGCAGAAGAAAAAAGATTTAGTTATCAAGAAGTGTGAAGAGATGAAGTTTCTCATGATCGATACTTCGAACTTGCCGCCTCATAAACGAGCCTTCATTGAAAGGCAACAATCTGAAATAATGGGGAAATATCAAGATGCTGGTGCGTTGCTGGTGTAGACGATTAGTTTCGTAATTTTAAGTTTTTATGTTTCGTATCGTTTAATTTTCTTATGTTTCGTATTTTATTTTATGTTTTTTTATGTATTGTATTTTTAATTTGTGTGAAATAAATTATTTTTGTGTGAAAAAATTGAAAGAAAAAAAAATAGTTAGTGGTGGGACCCAAGTGAAGAGGTGAATGTGTGTTATGAGTGAAGGGATATTTTTGAGTGGGAGTGAAAAGCTGATGTGGCAGCCTGTGGGGCCCGTTTTGTTTTGTGGCTTAAGCCACCATACCCTTTACTCTAAGGGGTCGTTTGGTTTGTTGTTAGGAATCACAATGTGTATCGGATTTGGTATGAGGTAGAATGACAACGGGTATGAAAAAGTGTATGATTACAATTGCTTATGTTTGGATGACAAAATATGGTATGAAAAAAGTGTATAGATATTTGAATTTTGTAGTGGAAAAGAGATGAACCCACAGAATGAATTTTATATACACCAAATTGGTGAGTAATGAGTATGTGACTATGATATACTAATTTCATTCCTGAGCCCACTAAACAAACATTTTTAATCACTATGAAACCCATAACCACATTCCCATATACCAATAACAAACGCACCATTAAATATACATTACATGACGGGTCACTAAAAATCAAAAGGTATGGTTAAAAAAGAAAAAGAATAAAACCAATTATAATATTATTGCATCTTAAGAAACAAGACAATAACAACTTTCCCAAACACAATCCAACAAATAATTAAGAGAAATGATACATCCACAAAAAGTTTACAAAAAATTATCCACACAATGACATGACATGTGAGTTGGACCAATCATGTTGTATGATTTTTCTCTTTCATCATTCTCATCACCTATATTTACATGACAAGTGTATGTGTGGATTTTTCTTTTGTATATCTTTTGTGGATGTAGCATTGCTCAATAATTAAACACCCAAAACATACAACAATAATGTCAAATCTCCGATCCTATTATTATAAAAACTTTCCATACAAAAAAAAGAAAAAACAGTTTTCAATTTTCTCCAAAAACATTGTAAGACAAATGTCATCATTAGCACAAGATCAAGAAACACAACAAAAACCACTTTTAATAAAAACAAACCAAACCCATAACAGCATTTTACATGAAGATCAAGAAAATGATGACAATAATCTTGATAATGGTCTCCAAAGATTGGATTTTTATCTACTATTAATGGGTTTCAACCAAGATTCTGTTTTAAGATTTGGGTTATCATGGTTTATGTTTTTAATGATTGGTGTTGTGATACCTGTGGTTGTACTTATGTTGACTACTAATTGTTTGAGATGTGATTTGTATCAAGTCAAAGGGTTTGAGCTTGTGGTTGTGTCTTCTCATGCTTGTTTGGCTGCTGTTGCTTTGCTTTTTTTGTCTCATAATTTGAGGAAATATGGAGTTAGAAAGTTTTTGTTTGTTGATTAGTATCATGGCCATGTTCAGAGGTTTTCTAAGGATTATGTTCTCAAGATTGATGTAAGTTGTTGATAGGTGGGGTTATGGCTTATTTGGTTTTAAGCTTATGTTTCATAAGTTTACTTTTTGTGGCTTGTTTTGAAACTTTTTGACTTATATAATCTTATCATGTCATAATAAGCTTATATAAGCCGAAAATTTTCAAAATAAGCCACAAAAAGTAAGCTTATGAAACGTAAGCCCGAAACCAAATTCGCTATAATGTATCTAACTTGTCCATTTTTGTTGGTCCGTGTAGTTTTTCTTTTTGTTATTAAAACACAAACCTTTCAAATTTCGACCTTTGTGTGAATTTTGTTCATGTACAGTGACCATTTCACCCTTTGATGATAACAGAGTGGTAAAAAACGTAAGGGTAGAATGGTCACAAAATACACACAAAAGTCGAATTTGAAATGTTTGTGTTTTAATAGAAAACAAATGCTCGTTAGATACATCTTTTTGTTATTATCCATATTACATTTGGTTTTATGTTTTGTGAATGATGGATTGTGTAAATATAAAGGTGGTTTTTGTGATTGCTTAATGTATCATAAGCTTAGTTTTGGGCTTATGAGCTTATTTGGATCGGCTTCTATTTTATAAGCTCATTTGTTTCCGCCTTTTTTATGTTATGAACTTATTATGACTTAAAGATGGAAAATAACCTAGAAAAAATGAGCTTATGAAATATAAGCCGAGTCAAATAAGCTCATAAGCCCAAAAATAAGCATATACAACACCACCCCTTTATTTACTTGATGACGTGATGTTGTATCAAAACGCTATACACATTTAAACAGTTTTAATAAGCAATCCCAAACACCCCTCAAACCCGGTTAGTTATCTTTAGGAATAGTGTATCCGGAAGCCACCCACTCGCGAATACAAAATTCTTTAAAGGCCCCTGTTTTAAATTTTTACTTTACCGAGTAAAAAAAGTAACCATGGTAATTTTTTCATTTCACAAGTTACATGCAAAATGGCAACTCTGACTTAGTTATCTATGATTTTGTACTAGAATGTTTACACGCCTTTAGTACACTAAAGTCTATTCTGTTTTAAACATGTTTGACTGAATAAAGTTTAGGAATAAAGTTTGATTCTTTGCTTATCTGTAAGATTTTCACAAATAATTTTTTTTATTACTTTAATGCTTGCTGATGTTTTCAGACCAAAAAGAGGTTTAAGGGAGTGTTTGGATGTCTGTATAAATTTGCTATTGCGCTATGATTATTGATAAAAATGTGAATATTAATCTTAAAATGCTTGAGAGATATGTCGAATTTATTAGAGAATTTCAATTTAAAATGATCTCTTTTCGGGATTTTATAAATTCATGATCCGTTAGTTAAAACCTTCCATTTATAATTGCAGGAAGCTAAACGCGCACTAGTAATATGGTTTCTTCCATGTCTAATCTTGAAAATTGCTCGTGAAGTTGTTCGTATGATGTACATGCACCACGAGTCATGGTGGCAATCTTTTGGCGTTTTAATTACTTTAACTGTGTCATGGACTTACGTTACCGTGATTTTTTTGTCATCCTGTTTAATCTTCCATCTGGTATGCAATTTACAAATCATCCACTTTGATGACTATGGAAACCTTTTGGAAAGAGTGACTGATGTTTTGGTATTTATAGAAGAGCAGGCTCGTTTACGCCATCATTTGTCTAAGATAAGTCATAGGTTCCGGATTTACCTTCTGCTTGTGTTCATAGTCGTCACCTCGAGCCAGATTGCAACTCTGTTTCAGAACCTAATTTAGAGATAAAGTTACATTCATAAATGGTGGTGATTTTGCTGTAAATTTCAATGCTTTCTCATTTCTTATACATTAAAAAAGTCAGAGTATATTTTTATTTGACTTTTGAAGTCAAAGGTGTATATTTGACTTGTAAAAGTCAAAAGGTACTTGTATCATAAAGTGTTGCTTCATTTTCGACAGGTTTCCTCGATTGCACAAGTTGTGGGGGTGATTCTTTGTTTGAATGCTGCAGCGAAGATATCCCACAGGGCACAAGGCATTGCAGCATTAGCAAGTAGGTGGCATGCTTTAGCATCATGTGGTCCCGATGATAGGTCTCATATGAGATTTTCACATTCAAACGGAAACTTGGAGGCTGCAAGTAGCTTAATGAGATCGGTTTCTTCATAAAGTGATATGGAATCTATGAACTATGTTTCACTCCCTACAAACGCACAACTCACGTCTTATTTATCTTCGTACCACAGGCGACAATCATTTCGTAAGTAAAAATTGAAACTTTATATATTGTACTGTAAAAAAGTAAACATTTTTGTCTTATAATGCATTTAGAAGGAAACTTTGTTGGTCGGTATCTTGTATCTGCCATTGGTCTACTGATCTTCGACTACAGTTTGACTTTTGAAGTCAAACATACGAGTATCATGAAATCAGATTAGTAACAGCTTTGGTGAAAATTTAGATACCGAGATTCTTTCATTACTGGTATATTTTATAGAGTATCATATAATTCAAGTTATTACCGAAAAAGTTGACTAGAGTCCTCTCGACCTCAAAAGTCAAACTTCGTTATTCAAACTAGGTTCCACGTGCACACGAGTTGACCCAGACTGTTTTTGCAGTTAGTTATGTATCTGCAGAATAATCCAGGAGGCATTACTTAGAAATCTCAAACCTTAAAACCTTAGATATGTCATATTAAGGTTCATGTCATGTATTTATCATTTTTTTAGCCCCCTTTTTTTTCAGTTATGTATCTGCATCTGCAGAAGAATCCAGGAGGCATTACTTTGTAATGGTTGGACAAATGTGACCGAGTCTTATAAACACAATCTTCTACCTCGAGTTATCAAGCTTGCTCAACTTTGTCTCAAGGATGACAACCGTATTCACCAGCAGACCGAATGATTTTCAATTTCAAGATTCTTTGAAATTTCCGAGGTCTATACTGGACTTCTGTTCTAATATATAAACGAAAGTTTTGACAGATGAGAATGCAGTGGGCTAAAAACAATGCGCCCAGTGTGTTTGTTTCTGTATAATTGTAATCTGAGGTAACCATTTTATCGATCTTTTTTTTGTATAGTTGGGTTCATGTTATTTAACTCTGTTGAGCAGAGTTAAAAAACCGAGCAAAAATCATAAAAGTACTATGATCACTGCATCACGGCGCTCAACAAAATGTTTGTAATAAAAACTATAACGAATATTTTGCACGATTACGTTTTGCATTATACATTGTTACAATATGGGTCACTGGTCATTTCATATCATCCTATAGTTGTCTCCTCAAGATGATACTATTCCTACTTGTCCTGTCTCTTCTTTTATTGTGAGTTTAAGTACATAGTAGTAGATGTTTTTTGTTCATTTCTTTTTGGCGGTATATTTCTCACCACTTTTCAATATTTATTATACATAATATACCATTCGCTTGTGTACTTAGGAATGTTATTAGGAATTTTGCTGTTTGTGGTGATAATTTTTTATTTGACTTTCAAATGGAATTGCTAGATTACTTTTGACGTAGTACATTTATAATCCGTAAGGTGCAAGTGACTAATGGACAACAGAAAAAATAATTTATTCTCCACACCCGAACCTTGTAACAGAATTACAAAGTAAGTATGATTATTTAATAATGTTACATTGATCTTGCAATGAATTATCACGTATTTGTATTGATTTTGCTATTTAGACTTTAAGATGCCAATTCATCTGTTAGATAGTGGTCCCATGGATATAGCTAGCTATGGCTAATATGAGCTTAAGTTAGTAATTCAAATTATTTGACGATGGAATTTGATTTGTGCCAGGAAAGGAGATTATTATATGTTATCTTGCAGAGTACAAGTTGGTAATAGTTAAGAAAGAGTGCCAGCAAACCCAGTCACTACAAGGCATTATTACAAGTAGAGTAAAAAATAAGTAATTGAATTTCTGCTTATACCCATGATGATAGAATAGAGTTTAGATCCTCAAAAAACAAGCAAAAAAAAACTAATGGGTAATCCAGACCACTCATTTTTTCCATCCCTCCACTTCTCCCCATTTCTCTTCCTCTCAAACCTTCAAACATATCTAGGCAACGATAACATCGTAAACCGAAAAACCAAAACACATACACCCACAACCATACGCGCATCCGTAGTATTTTTACTTATCGTATTCGTTATTAGAGGGCACATTTATATATATAACATTATCGAACAACTTTTCAGTACAATATTTTTTTCAATCACGTCAAAAAAATCTCAATGTGATTTTTTCAGACGTTTACACAGGAAAAAAAGTTCGCGAAAGAATCGCAAACGCAGTAAGTTTTTTTATCTTTCTATAGAGGGCACTTCTAATATACTTTCGACGAACTTCTTTTTTCGAATTTTTTTTTTTTCAATCACGTCGAAAAAATCACAAGGATTTGGTATCACAAATCATATGTGATTTTATGAAATCACATGTGATTGTGATATCAAATTTCCTTGAGATTTTTCAGACGTAATTTTTTTCATAATGGTGATTTTAGACGAACTCTTTTTTCGATTTTTTTTTTCAATCACTCTTAAAAAATCAACAAGCACATTAAGATCTTTGCTATCACCAACATCACATCCGTAGAATTTGGATTTCTCCTGCTCGCACTGACCAAATCTCATAGCTGAATTTATTCAGACGTGATTGAAAAAAATCGGAAAAAAGTTCGTCGAAAGTATCACAACGAGTATTTTTTTTATCTTCTCTATAGAGGCACTTCTATATAACTTCGACGAACTCTTTTTCGTTTTTTTTTCAATCACAACACGCCTACAAAATCACATGTAGATTGGATCGAATAATCACATTGATTTTATGAAATCACAAGAGATTTTTCAGACGTGGCTGAGAAAAAAAATCGAAAAAAAAAGTTCGTCGAAAATATTTGAAGTGCGCTGCTATAGAAGATGAATTAATTTCCTCGTACGCGATGGCTAATGTTTTCTTTTGCTAACGATAACGTTTAATGAGATATTTAAATTATTACAAAAAAATAGGGTCGACAAGTAGGGTTTTTTAATCTAAAACATCATCTAAACGTATAGAACAAATGTGCAACAGCCCCCCATCTAAACCAAGAAAATCACAACCATGGATGAATCAAGACACATGCCTATATCCGTGGCTTTTTTCTATCTATTTTCCCATGTTCTGCTTATGACGCTACTTATTTTCACTCACAGATAGAGTACCTTAAGCTGTTTCTGATAGCGGCATACTTACTTTACTCCTCCTCCTAAAACAACTCTCGGAGTATCCTTCTGATCATTGCGCCAAAATATCTGACGGAAAAACTATGCATTGTACATTTTTTATACATGGGTGGATTTATGTTATAGCTTCTGTTATAGTCTTAGAAATATGTGACTTCTATTGCCACACGAAATGATGCAAAACCCAAAGATTCCCCTGTTAGACGTGTTACCATTGGACATGTGTATAAACTAGCTTAATGTAATTTGGGAGTAACATGATCCGTGGGTAAGATTCCTGGATTTGATCACAATATTAACAATGTAATCTGAGCATTAAATATTAATATGCTACATTACTAACAATCGACGCCAATAGGCTTTCATTATCTGATATTCTGTGTCGTATCTTTATGGTGATCCACTTTAGTCGTTCATCATGTCTATGAATGTATAAACTCTTGTTTTGTTGCCTACTTGCCTACAACAGAAAAAGAATACTTTTTTTACTTTGATTTTCTCTTAAAATCACAAAGTATAATTCCCTGAGTGAGGAATCCTACAAAGATAGCATTTTACTCTCTCATTTTACCAAAGGTATACATAAGTAATTTTGTGATTGTTCTTAAATTAAATATTAAAATGTTTGTATGACTATTCATTGTTTCAGATGCACTCCGGGAATGTTTTGAAGAGATCAAAAGCTTAAGAAGTTAATTTGGTTTCATTTTATCTCAAAACATTTCGCACATACCATACACTCGGTAACATATTGACGGTCATAACACAGCCAATCTCTACTTTTTCTCTAAATATTTTTATTTGACAGATAAGCCATGTTTCTTAATAGAAAAACAAGGCTCTATTATATTTTTTAATTAATATAAAATCACATAGAGCCAGTTTTTAAAACTGGGCTCTATTTGCTTTGCACATAAAGTCCCCACCCCTTTGAGCCCTTATGCAAAACCGGGCTTTATGAGCCTTTCTAACAGGGCTTTGTGACGTTTTTTTGTAGTAGTGATGGTCGAGTTTCAACTACATGTTCAGTTGTATAAGCTTACATGGGTTCGAGCTGAACTGGGTTACGCAGATGCATGTATCACATCATCTACTTCTTATATATTTAATTGTCATTCACATTCGCTCATAGATTTTGTTTCTAGCTACTAGTTTGTTGTTACTTGTTACTCCTTTATGAAAATAGTTATCCATGTCTCAGACATTTGATAATTGCGCTTAGGTCCTTAGGAAACATAATAAAAACTGTGTTTGGCGAACGTTTTTGAAAAATAGTGTTTAGCAAGGAATGTTCAGCTTTTGCGA
>BQNB010003008.1:60283-118814 GCA_026074375.1 Tanacetum coccineum
GGCCCAAAGTAAATCCCACAAGAATAGTCCACTCTTGTAACTATATAATGCCCTCTCCAAGTGTGGAGAGGGTGTTGCTTTTCATTTTTCTTTTCATAAACAAGTAACTATTTTTTCTTTTTACTTTCTCTCTCTAAAATCTTTTTCTTATTTTTGTGTTTGGTGATGAAATGATATCCTAACAATGCAAAACTTGGTCAATGAATACCCTGTTACAGATTGTAATTTTTTTTAAGATACACTCCGCTTTGTCATACCAAACTTAGTAACTTCAAATATATTAGCCACTGATGTCATATCTCTTGGATTCATTTCACCAGCTAGGATCGTAACGACATCACACTTCATAATAACTTGACTCCCAATACGACCACCTATAGAATCAATATCTTCAATAAAATACCACAATCTGATACTCAAATATCCCACTTGAGTTTCCATAAATGTGCTAATTTTAAACCATTTATCAGTTAGCTTATCGGCAATACCCACAATTGTATCATTTGAAACTAGTTCATTTCCACCCATTCCTTGTTTGCTAATATCAGCAGGTACCTGTTCTCCAACGCCCCCAAATTCACATTCTTTTGATCCTAACAATAATTTCTCAACCCAAACATATGATGCCACAACAACTAAAATTTGTAACTTATAATTTGTCTCTATATCTTTTTTTCTAGAAACATTCCTACCACGAGAACCCCCTAAATCACAAACCTATTTTCCTCCTAGATCAAACACTAGTTTAGTTGTTAAAATGAACTTACCATCTATGTTAGCCTTATACACATATCCTTGACTAAATGAACAACGATCCGAACAATTGAAACACTCATGTAACCCTAACAATAACGCATCTTTGACTTTTAATAACCCAACTTCATATCTTCACAAATGATCAACACCAACTTGTCTATCTTTAGATGATTTCATACTTTATGAGTTCAACACATCAATAGTCTCTGCAGTCACCCTTTTTCCTTCATTCATACCTTTACTGAAGCCCTCTGGATCATAATTTAATGCCATCAACTTATCATCAACTAATCCATTATCCCCGTCAACCAACTCTTTAACACTTTCTTGTTTAATAACCCTTTTAATCTTGTGTAAATCTTCTTCTTGTTTCTTGTTAACAAAGAACTCCTTTTCACCAAGAAGAGCCTTCGTAGAAACATCATACACTTCATAATTATAATCAAACACATTCAAATCTTTATCCTCATCTTCCCATCCTTCAACATACCCTTTATCGACATACATTTCCAACAAGTGAAAACCCTTTATCCTACGACCAAGACTACCATTGTTGTTGTGTGGACGGATTTTATTTTTTGTAACACCCCCCAAAGCCGAAAGCTGGTTCACCTAAGGGGTGTTTGTCTAAGCTTATTTGATGAGCTTATTGAAAAATTTGATAGGCTAAGTTGAGCTTATTAATTTTTCAATAAGCTCATATAGGGGTGTTTGTTTCGGCTTATATAGTCGGCTTATGGCTTATTAGGTTTTGGCCTTATGTTTCATAAGCTTTATATGAAATAATAAACTTATATAAGCCGAAAAGTGTCAAATAAGCCACAAAAAGTAAGCTTATGCAACGTAATAATCCATAAGCCTGCTATATAAGCCGCAACAAACACCCCTTCGACAAACACCCTCCTAAAAACCATGGGGAATGGTCTAGTAACCATTACCTTAGACTCATAAGAAGCTCAAATGACTTATCTGATACCGATGTGGGACGGGTTGTTAAATTTTTAGGTATATATCAAAACTTGATCGATTGTAGTTTGTATAATTCATTAATTCCTTGTGAAAGACTTATAGCTTAAGTACTTGTGTACTTCGTCTCAAACATCTACTTTGCACTATTGATGTAGATTTTGTTGCAAATCTGTCGTTTATTAAGTTCTCGTATTTGTTACTTCAAAGATGTATGTACAGATGTACATATGTACATATGGATATATTTAAGAAGTTCTAAATCTGTTCCGATTATGAAGAGTTGGTTAGAGGAAAGAGGTCGAGTTCCACGTTTAAGTAACAACTATGACTTTTCAAATGAATGGTATTGGATTTTGTAGCATCAATATTCTTCTACTTGTAAAGACGAAATTAGTTATGGTTCATTTCTGCATTTGTTTATAAATATGACGTGCCAAAATTAGCTTCAAGTTTCTGGTTAGTCGCGTTGTCCTTGAGTTGGAAACTGTATATCTTTTCAAGAATGGGAAATCGTCCCCAATAAGAACTTTAAAATTGTATGAAAACTTTCAATCTGAGTTCAAATAACCTGACCATCATCTCTGCATGTTGTTAGATTTTGGAATTTGTACATGATGGTGACAAAAGTGTGGCAGAATTAATGGATGTTGGGATACAGCTTTTAGGAAGGTACATTGTAATATAATCCGTATTATCAACTTTCTTTATCTGTAATGTGTCATCGTAGCTTAGGTTTATCTGCACGGCTTGTTAATTTTTGAGGTTTGCAATTATAATACTGGGTATAATTGACCCATACTAAAAGACTTGTTTTCAAAAAGAACAATATGCTGAATATTTTCGGTTTTAAAAAAAATATGTGGTTTAGATGGTTAAAATGCTGGTTGCTAACAACAAACCATAAGATCCAGGGGTTCCTCCAAAACCGATTTTTGCTTACATGCTTATTAAAATATAGGAGAAGCAATCATATTTTTCACAATGGTTGTATCTTTGTGACAGTTGAACTTAGCCAATGAAAAGTTAAAGCAGGTGAGTGTTCATAGTATATATGAATTAACACAAAGTCTATATCCAATAGTGGATGAATACGTTTACAAACTGATGTCTAACCTTTGGTGGCTATAAGTTTCTGTATTTAACAGTGAGCTGAATGTTAGGACATAAATCTTACATATTTTCCGTGCAGGTAACTTAATTTGCATTTGATCTCAATGTTTCTTGATAATCAAACCTTGAAAATATAGGATTTAACCGGACCATCTTATTGAATTATGTTCAGGTTGAGGGGACTTTTCCCGATGGTACAAAGTTAATTACCGTACACGATCCAGTATCAAGTGAAAATGGAAATTTGGATCTAGCTTTACATGGCTCGTTCCTTCCAAGTAAGCAATCTTTACTGTTATCTGTAGAGATTTATATTACTGTACTTATCTTATACAGTTTTTGTGTTCTGATACCATAATGGACTAGAGTATTTTTTATGCACAAGGACTATGGGGTAACAGTTTTTGATTTTTCTTTGAGGGTACTAATTAGATGGAAACTTTGTTTGGCTATTGTGCCAGTTTCGCACTTGAAAAGTTCTATTCACCACTCATATACTCAATACATGGTTTTTTTCACCTTTAACATTTCGAATATTTTTCATACAGTCTTCACTACTTCAAAAATAGACTGATATTAAGGCCCGTTGTTTGCTAAACTGAACCATTTCGAAATTTGCAGGTTGGCAGCCATTATCATTTTATTGAGGTCAATCCATGTTTGATTTTTGATCAGAGAAAAGCATATGGCATGAGGTTAAATATACCGGCAGCACCAGATTTGAGGTCAGATATTGAATCTTAGTTCCTTTTGTCATGTATCCCGAAATATACTTTTAGTCCAAATCAAATCAAATTTGAATCGGATATTTCTAGCCAGGGGATGCAAAATCAGTCACTCTTGTAAGAATTGGCGGTAATCAAGTCATAAGAGGAGGTAATGCAATTGCGGACAACTTTGACAATGATGCAAATGTCAAAACAGTGATGGAATCTGTACACGCAAGAGGATTCGGCAATTCAACATACACTCGTACCAGGTTCAGAAATCAGATCATATTCCGATTTATTCACTGTTGCATAATGCTATGTCTAATAGATGGTTGTCGTTTGATTTCAGTAATGGTATTATTGTAGACGGATCTCCACTTGCTTATAAAATTACTCGTGAGGCATATGCTAATATCTACGGTCCTACTGTCGGAGACAAAATTTGTCTTGGTGATACCGATTTGTTTGCTGAAGTCGAAAAAGATTTCGCTGTTTATGGTGACGAGTGTGTATTTGGTGGAGGAAAAGTTAAAAGAGATGGAATGGGGCAAGCTTCAGGGTACTCTGCGTCTAATTGTCTGGATACAGTTATTACGAATGCTTTGATAATTGATTATACTGGAATTTTCAAAGCACATATAGGTATCAAAGGAGGTTGTATATCTGCCATCGGGAAAGCAGGAAATCCTGATGCCATGAACGGTGTCTTTAGTAACATGATCATCGGGGTTAGCACAGAAGTCATAGCCGGAGAAGGGAAGATTGTGACAGCTGGCGCCATAGATTGTCATGTACACTTCATATGCCCTCAGTTTCGCATCGAAAGCAATTAGCTGTGTAGCATGACGTAACTGTGTTGTATTTACACTTATTCGTAAGATCTCAAACATGATTTCGACCTCATTTGGTTCCTTGGATTTCTCGATGGCGTGTAGTTTTTTTATACGACAATGTTAGAGGGTGGGACCCGGACCTGCTGAAGGGACACGTGCAACTACTTGTACCCCTGGATCTGTACATATGAAACTTATGCTTCAAGCCACTGATGACATACCTATGAATTTTGGATTCACTGGGAAAGTATACCTTCTTTATCCGTGCAGTTAACATGTATACAATTAGGGACGTTTTCCTCATATTATGAAAGGATTTACTATCTTTGTCTTTCAGGGAAATAGCGCTAAACCAGAAGGGCTACATGAAATTATCAGGGCTGGTGCAATGGGACTGAAGCTCTACGAGGATTGGGGAACCACTCCTGCGGTTATAGATAATTGTTGAGTCGCAGGAGCATATGACATCCCGGGTTCGCTTTCTTTTCTTACAACTTTTAAGAAAATATAATTTTAATCTACTCTCAGGATAGAACAATTCATATGTACCACAGGTAAGAGCGTCGTCTTACCACTTATTAGGCACTTAAATCAAATGATAAATGCACATGCCAATTCTGCTAATGTGTAACTGAATCTGTCGTTTCTGTCCTTTTTGTTCCAGTGAAGGAGCAGGGGGTGGTCATGCTCCTGATATCATCAAAGTGTGCGGTGTTAAAAATGTTCTACCGTCATCAACGAATCCAACACGTCCTTACACTAAGAATACTATAGACGAGCATCTCGATATGCTAGTAAGTTATTAAAATAGAAAAAAAAAACAAAATAGTTATTGTGTTAGATATCATCACCTTGATAAGAACATACCTGAGGATGTATCTTTTGCCGAGTCACGGATCCGAGCTGAAACTACTGCTGCCGAAGACATTTTGTATGATATGGGAGCTATAAGCATTATATCATCTGATTCACAGGCTATGGGTCGCGAGAGGTTACTTGTTATAATCGTTAGAAGCATGATTTAATTTACCGTATATAAATTCTTGTTACTAACATCAGTTGAGCCGGTGTATCAGGTAATCTGCAGAACTTGGCAAACAGCTCACAAGATGAAGTTACAAAGAGGCTCGATTGATGGTAACATACCGGATAATGACAACCTTCGCATTAAACGGTTCAGTTGAGGTGCGTAGTCAGAAACTCCTATTATCTTTCACGTGAGAAAACCTCCATTTTATTATAGCATGGATATGACCGTTTTTGGTCTTTGCAGGTAGGAAAGTTGGCGGATCTCGTCATTTGGAAGCCATCATTCTTTGGAGCGAAACCAGAAATGGTGATTGAAGGAGGTGATATTGCATATGCTAACATGGGGGATCCAAATGCAAGCATCCCTACTCCTCAACCGGTAATACGGGAATTTTGATTTGTTTCAAAAGCGATTTTCTGTGTCTTAATTGAGCCGCCATGTCCTGTTAAGTCTAGTGAATTCGGTTGCTACTATTTAACAGGTTATAATGAGGCCATGTTTGGAGCATTCGGCAAGGCTGGAAGCGCCAACTCCATTGCTTTCGTCAGTAAGGTACGGACATATATCATTCTCGACACACACATTCACACAAATACATGTGCACGCGAACACACTGAGACTATGAACTTGTACTAGAATTATAGAGGTGAACAAAAGGACATTTTCGGTAAATGTCAACATGGGTTCGAGTCAAAACGGGCCAGGTCGGCCCAACACAGATCGCCGACATTTTTTTAGTTTTTTAATGATTAATGTAACTATGATCTAAGAACTTCTTAAAATACTGATATAACTTCTTTATTAGTAATTAGTAATTCGTTATATGTCAACCTAGTTTGACCAGTTCCATCTCAATGGATCGACTATATAAATTCGATGTAGATTAACTCTCTGCTGTCCCCACGATATGCATATGTTTTTTGTTCAGAAATTTGATTTAATAAATGACCAACAGGCGGCTATGGACTGCAATATAAAGACCTTTTACGGACTCAACAAAAAAGTGACAAGTGTGAAAAACTTCAGAAAGCTCACTAAACATGAAACTTAACGATGCACTTCCAAACATCGAGGTTGATCCTGAGACATACGCGGTACTGCAGACGGTGTGCGTCTCACATGCGCTGCAGCTACAACTGTCCCCATTTCTCGAAATTACTTCCTATTTTAGGCCATACAGTAAACAACTCTTCTTTTCGTTACACAACACTTGCGGCCAACACGCGTATTAGCAAATGTGTTTCACAAGACATTCATTTAAGTTACCATCTTTTCGCAACATTTTCAGCCAACAAATATTAGCATAGGTGCTTCCTAATTTAGTAAGTTAAGCTCCTAAATAAGTTGTATCTTGCCATCAAACTTTTTTTGGGTGGTATAGGCTTATATTTTTACATTGTAATAGCTACTCTTTTTTTTTTTTTTGAACTTACTTGTAATAGCTACTTAATTAGTTATGGATTGTATTCTTCAGTCTCATTAATTTCTTTATGAAAATACATGTATTCCTACATTGAGCCTTGTTAAAATCAGGCCCGGGCATGGTCCGATACAGCGAGCGAACGAAAAAACCAACGTGGGTCCCAATGAGTCCGGACCGAGGATGACAGAGTGACAGGTCCGGTCAGTCCGGTCTCATTCGTCAGTTCTGTCAGTCCAAGAAGACATAATATTGTTAGACGTATTTGGTATTATGTATATTAGGCCCATGCATTTGTTTAGTATTGGGTCTAGCCCATTCATATCATGTATTGTGTATTTATACCCTTATGGGTATTCGATTAGGAGATACGGGGAATAATATAATTCTACATTTCTATAAATATTCGGTTGTGAGAAAAGTCGGACCGGACTGGACCGAGGATCGGAAATGAAGAAAATAGTGGACCGATGACCGGATCGAAATATGTTCGGTCCGATCCACTCCAGTCAATCCATTTTGGTTTGATTTTTTGATTCGGTCCGGTCCGCAATTTACAATGCTCGGCTTGAGTTAAAAGACAATGCTATGTGCAAGTCTAAAAGATTTTTATTAATTGACCCATGTCAAAATTATGACCCTATGCAACTTTGACCTTATGTATCTTTGTGTGTGTTATATAATACTTGATGCAAAATATATGAATGGATTGGGTTTTAAATGTACATTTCATTGGTATAATTTTTATCAAGTATTATATAAAACAAAAAAATATATTTAAGGTCAAAGTTGAACCAATTTGACTCTAAAAAGTCAAACTGGACACTTATTATGGGACGGAGGGAGTAGCTATTCTTTTCAATATGAGTACTTATTTGTTGACTAACTATATTCTATCAAATTATTGCATAATGACGAGTGTTCAAGTGACATATGGAAGAGGAGTGTTCAAGTGACATATGGAAGAGAAGTTGTCATGATTTTATGACTTTTTAGGTGATGCTAACTATTTTTAAATTACTTTTTAATATCTTCGTAAAGATCAGGCAAAACAGAATTTAGTCAATTTAGCAATATATAACTTTTTGACTACGGGTGTTTCTGATAAAAGTAGCAGTAGCAGTTATCAGATTTTCTATGAAAATG
Organism: Tanacetum coccineum; assembly: GCA_026074375.1. Taxonomy (NCBI): domain Eukaryota; kingdom Viridiplantae; phylum Streptophyta; class Magnoliopsida; order Asterales; family Asteraceae; genus Tanacetum; species Tanacetum coccineum. The sequence continues at coordinate 68,258 of BQNB010003008.1, forward strand.
TTTGATAATGTACGCGTAGGTGTAATCATAAGATGTAAAAGAACTCATAGATGTTCAACGTTTTTAAATGCTACTTCATTGAGCGTTAAAAAATGAGCATTCCGAAAAAAACAAATAAAGCTATTTTATGTTTGTCAAACGAGCATTAAAGATAGTACATACCTCTACAAAATGAAAAACAGTGTCTTGAAACTAGGACTATAAATGACCTGATGCATTTTCGAAAAACTAAATACGACTATAAACAAATATTCTCTTCTGACGTAATGTAATTCTGATATGTCACCATATTTTAAGGCTAACAACATTACGTCACAAAACTTCATGAGTGTCTCGAGACCCGCCTTGGTTACATCACTACCTCTCTCACACTTCGTTTCGATGGAATTGGATAATATTGTTGTTGTGCTCAAGGTTTTAAAGATCGTAATCCTACTCATGATCGTTTTCATCTTTGCAAGATCAAGATCGTAAAATCGGATCGGGATCTTAAGATCCTACTATAATGTCATTTTCTTAACAGTCTTTGTAATATTATACAAATATACAAAATATTTTATATTATAAACACAAAATTATATGAATATTTAATGAAAATGTTGTTCTAAATTATGATTATGGAATGTTTAAGAAAATTAGCATTTTGTTGTTTAAATTCTGTAAAACATGATATATAACTTTGGAGTTTTTTGTTTGTAGTTCAAGAAAAGTAAGATCGGATTAAATTATCGGGATCAGAATACTATAAGATCTTAAGTTTGCAAAAATACTATGTAAAATCAAGATCATTTTTGCTTTGTTGTATCATAAAATTGTAAGATTTTAAGACCATGATCGGGATCTTAACCACCATTGTGTTCATTACATACTTCTAGAGAATGATAAATCTATCGGAGAATGGTCGAGGGCTAATGTCTCGAATCTTATATTCATATCCTCTATTGTTTCGAATTTGTTTGGGGGCTCAAAGTGAATATTGCCAAAAGCATAATTCTTGGGGTTGATGTTCCTAACAGTGACGCGGAGAACCTTGCTTCATCTCTTGGATGTTCTCACGATTCACTGCCTTTTTCTTATCTTAGGCTCCCAGTTGGGATGAGATTGAGGTCGTATAGTGGCTGAAGTGATATTATTAATCGTTTTAGAGATAAACTCTCTTCTCGGAAAGTCAAGTCTCTTTCAAATGGTGGTAGACTCGCTCTCATTAAATACGTTATTGGTAGCCTCCCTATCTATTACTCCTACTTGTCTTTATTCAAAGCCCCATTGAAAGTAGTTAACATTTTGGAGTCCATTAGAAGTCGATTTTCTTTTGGGCTTCAAAGACTCGCAAAAAGGGATAAGTTGGGTCAAATGGAACAACATTCTTCTTGATGCCGAAAATGGGGGTTTTAGAGTTGGTAGTCTCTTAGCTAAAAACATGGTACTTCTTGGAAAGTGAAAGTGGGGGTTCCTTGTTGAAAAGAATGATATGCGGCGAATGATGATAAAAAAACTTCTTTGGAATATATGAGGGTTTGATTCTCCGTATAATTTGTTTGGTTTGGGAGGAATTTGGTGCGACATTATCAAGTCAGTGGCTCACATTGGCTATACTGACCTCAACTTCAACAATTCATGTGTCTTAAAAGTGTCAAATGGTTATGGGACTTCTTTTTGGGCCGACTCACGGTATCCTGATGGGCCGATTCTAAAGAATGCATATCCTAGGCTTTTTGCCCTAAAAACTCAACTGATAGATGGAAGTGTTCAAATGGCATTTGGGGTGGGAACTGGTCGTGGCGTCTTCCTCTCCGTGCGAGAGCCATTGACGACCTTTCGTCGCTTGAATCTTTAATTTATAGCTTAGTCCTTGCCTCGGATGGTGACGCTAATTGGGTTTCGAAGGGCGACGCCTCAGGAAAAGTGAAATCCCTCTCTAAATCGCTTCAGAATTTGTTGCTCGCCAATGCCATAATTGACAAGCAGTGTCTATATGGAACTCTTGGATACCTAATAAGGTTAATATGTGTATGTGTCGGGCGTCTCTTGATCGGCTTTCCACACGCATCAACCTCTCCTATCGTGGTGTTGTTTTGTCTTCCTCTAACTGCTCTCTTTGTTTGAATGCTCCTAAGGAGATAGACCATTGTATTATCCATTGTCCACGTACGATAGCTAATTTGAGAAACGAGTGAAGTTGGTGGAATCTAAGTACCATGGTGGTTTCCCCTTCATTTTCTATCCAGGATATCACGGTTGGCATAATCAAACCCAAGGTTGCAACGCTCATACTAACAAAATTCTTCAAGGTGTTCTTTATTGTGCAGTTTGGTCCATCTGGAATTGGCGTAATAGGATTGTAAATGCTGATTCTAATCACTTTGATAGCGTTATGGACGAAGACATTCTTTCTTCTATTCAAAGGTGTCTCTAAAATCTGGTATTCGTCGCATTTTAAGTCCCACGATGCTAACCGGAGCTGTTGGACCTCTAGGCCTAGTGATATGACGTCTAACTTGTAACGTTTTTTTCTATTTGGCCTTCATTTTACACCGTCTTGGTTTTGCTCTGTATTGTGGTTTACTTTATAATCTCCTCCGTGAAGCCTTTATGTTTTTATAAAAGTATCAGCCTTTAAAAAAAATCATTTGTTAAAAAAAATATTGTGGCACGTTCTCTAAGATTAAAAAAAGATTTAATGTATGCTCGTCACGCCATGGATTGAGCACGGGCACAAGAACAATCCAAAGTAAGCCACCAATCATTGTTTTTTTATTTCTAATTTAAATTGTTTATTACAAGTAGCTTTAATTTTAAATTTTTATTTTTGGATCTTAGTTTCAGTGCATAGAGGTATTTTAAATGTGCCACGTGGTTTAGTTTTTTGTGAGCATTTCGATTGGTGCAAAGATGTCTAAACATACTTTTGTTGAATACTATTTCTCTTTCAAAATTATTATTCATCGATACAAAATACAAAATTTAATAAAAATGCATTAATTACTGTTTTGATTTTTACAAAAGCAAAAAAAACATTTTTACCCTTTGATAATTAACTAGTTTTAATCCCCGTGCACGCACGGGGCTTGCACCTTATGTTTTTTTTAAATATATATATAATTTTTATTTTTTCTAGTTTTATAAGTTATGAAAGTTTAAAAGGTTATTTGTTTTTTTTTTAAGTTATAATAAAATTTGTAAATTTATAAATTTACACTTACCTCTATATAATTTATTTAGAATTATACCACTAAATTTTTACAGTATTATATTACCTTTTCTTTTTTTCAAGTTTTTTGTTTTTATAAATTTGACACATATATTTTTATGTGTTTTTTTTCTCCATCAGATTTCTCCACCAAAATAATGTCAATTTTGAAAGTATTTAAGCTTTTTAATTAAACATATATTTAAAAATAATAAAAAATTAGAAGCATCATACTTAATAAGGAAGATTCTTTTTTTTAAATGCAAAAGTCCTCACTTTTTGTTTTCCCTTACTAAGTAAAAGATTAGTGTTTTCTTTTATGTTTGTAAATACCAATGTAAATAAGGGTATATGATAAACTTATACAAACCAACTATTATTTTTAGAAGTGAACATTTATTTTAGGACAAACCAAAAAGGAACGATAGACAATAATTTTAGAACGAAAATAATATAACACCTAATGTGGACATGAGTAATACTAAATGATGACGTGTAGCACGAATAACAGGCTTATTGAGCTTAATTCATACTATACACATTTGTGCCCCGGCCCAATACAACAAAACATACGAGCCGCCACTAAGCCTAGAGACAAGCTGGTTGCGGCCCGCATGTTTCAAGACGTGCGCAGATAAAGAACTTCCGCTATACACATGCGGAAGGCAATCTGTGTCCGCAACCACGATTACAAGAGGACCCTTTCTCGACAAGGGTCCCACTCTGGCCACTAACAACCATGAGCGAAATACTTGGAAAACCTAGTATTTCGGCTCACCTATAAAAGGGGACCTCTGACACCCCAAAAGGTACGATTTTCCAAATACGCATTTACACACACTAACTCTGACATTCTCGGACAACATGGTTACTTATTCTTACGCCAGAGCTTAATCGTGGGGTCCGTCCCCACGGTAAGGCTAACGGTTTTCTCTTATCTGTGCAGGAGATCGTCTCATCACTTGACTTAGTACAAGATCTAACCCATTGAAGGCTCGTTGGCCCAGTCCAGTAAGCAACCTCCAAATCCATTCCTTGTCCATCACACTTTTTGTACTAACAAGTTGGCACCATCCGTAGGACCGCAAATATAACAGTGTTTTCTAAAATACTCACCATGAGCACTAACGAACAAACTCCCCTTAGCTAACCCACGTCCGTCTTGAGAAATACGCTAAGGAAAGAGAAAGTTCCGCAAGACTCAAGTAGGCCTATTTCCGATGAAGACCTGCGAGAATACTGCGACAAGAACTACCATCAGATTCTACCAATCATAGCTGAAAAAGTGCACCAAGAGAAGGTGCATCAAGAAAAGCTCAAAGCGGTAAAAGCTCATCTCAACTTTGAGGAAGCCTCACAACATTCCGAGTCAGGAACACCAATCAGAAGAAGGGACCCCAAGGAAAGGCTCGGACCAAGGCGTATCCGTAGCAGGTCCGGGAGCCCTGAGCCAAGGCGCGTCCGCTCCGAGTCACCAAGGAAAAAGGGTCCGGAAAGAAAAACGGTGTTCAAAAGGTTGGAGAAAGGTGTATCCTATAGGCTCGGAGACAAGGGAAATAGTGTATCCGTGCACTCGAACGATTCAAGGCGTCGGCCATAGCACAATAGCCGCAGGGACACTGAAAGCTATTACCAAAGTTCTCGTTCAAGAGCAACGAAATCCACTTCTGAGAAACATGGTAACAAAAGAGCATCCTCGAGAAGAACGGAGGAGTTGTCAGAAACTGAAGGAAGCGCGGGAGGTCATTCGAAGTCAAAATCGAAGAGACAAAAGTCAAGCATTGAGGACGACATATCCCAGCCTTGGGTATGTGAAGAGACCGATCCTTTCACTCCTCGGATTCGCTACTTTGACTTTCCAAAAACCCGAATGCCTAGTCACATCAAAACATACGACGGAAGCGAAGACCCAGAAGACCACTTAAAGATCTTTCAGGCGGATGCTAGGACGAAACATTGGGCAATGCCAACGTGGTGTCACATGTTTAATTCTACACTTACTGGGAACGCAAGAGTGTGGTTTGACGACCTTCCCCAAGAATCAATTGATAGTTATGATGACTTAAAGAAAGCATGCTTGGAAAACTACCTCTAGCAGAAGAAATGCATTAAAGATCCGGTCGAAATCCACAACATCAGGCAGAGAGATAGGGAATCCACGGAAGAATTTGTACGAAGATACAAGCTTGAATGCAGGGATGTGAAGGGAGCTCCGGAATGCATGAAAATCTCCGAATTTATGCACGGAATCACCAATCCCGAGCTAATCAAATAACTACATGACGAAATTCCCAAGTCAGTAGACGAAATGATGAGGGTAACTACAGCATTCCTCCGAGGAGAGGTGGCGGCCTCTAATCGTGAACGGAAGAAGTTATTCCCGTCATGGAAATAGCTAGAAGTCGGACAAAAGTAAAACTTCAAGAAGGGGGGCTTCCGAATTCAACAAAGACCGGAGCGGAAGCAGGACAGGTTCACCCTTCTCACAAAAACACCAAAATAAATTCTGGCTCTAGACAAAGGGAAGTTTAAGCCCCCTCCGCCAATGACAACCCCGGTAGAAAAAAGAAACGCTAGCAAGTTTTGTGAGTTTCACGGGGAAGTAGGACATACAAATGATGAATGTATGTACCTAAAGAGGCAAATCGAGGAAATTCTCAAGGCATGAAAGCTGTCACATCTAAGCAAATAGCTGAAGCAAATCAATGGTAAAGATCAGGCAAAGACAACAAAAAAGGGGGAAACCTCAGGAAAGGATAAGCCGCTGGTGATATTAATGGTACAACCATAGCAGAGGGTAGCTAGACAAAAGATTACTCAAACTTTCTCTTCGGAGTCAGTAATTTCTTTTTCGCCCCTAGGGGAGGAAGACGGGACAGAGGGTCCCATGGTTATTGAGGCCGAAATGGGAGGACATTGCGTACACCGCATGTATGTGGAAGGAGGCTCCTCCTCAGAAATCTTGTATGAACATTACTTTAATAGATTTCATCGAGAGGTTAAAAACCAGATGATCCATGTAGCCACACTATTAGTTGGGTTCAGTGGAGAAATAATATGACCATTAGGGCAAATATCATTGCTGGTGAAGATAGGCGATGAGGAACACTCAACTTCCGCCTGGATGAATTTCATGGTGGTAAGGTCACCCTCTACCTATAACGGAATTATAGGGAGGCCAGGGGTAAGGAAGATCCAGGCAATTCCATCCACAGCCCACAAAATACTAAAATTCCTAGTGGTTGGCGGAATAGTTGCATTACGGAGCAACAGGATCATCCCGCTAGAATGCACGATGGTTTCAGGACTAGGGGTGCCGCAGCCTGTCATCAACCAAGTCGCAGAAGAGAAAATTCAGGTGGCAATCCACCCGGAATTTCCGGAACAAACTATAGTGATAGGCTCTACTCTGACAGAAGAACGGCGAAAGGAGCTGTACGGTTTGCTAAGACGTAACCTTGATATATTCGCTTGGAAACCGGCGGACATGACTGGAGTTCCGCGGCACATAGCTGAGCACAGGCTAAATATCCGTGAAGGGTGCCTACCCGTCAAACAGAAGAAAAAAGGGCAAGCATCTAAGAGAAATAAAGCAATTTGCGAAGAAGTGGAAAAGCTGGTGGACGCCGATATCATGAAAGAAGTCCATTGTCATAGTTGGCTGTCAAACCCAGTAATGGTGAAAAAACATGACGGCAGTTGAAGAATGTGTGTGGATTTCAAAGACTTAAACAAAGCATGCCCCAAAGATGGCTATCCGCTACCGGAAATAGATTGGAAGGTAGAATCCCTCTGTGGGTACCCTTTCAAGTGTTTTCTGGATGCATACAAAGGATACCATCAAATAAAAATGGTAGAAGGGGATGAGGAAAAGACGGCATTCATCACAAGTCAAGGAATATTCTGTTACTCAAAAATGTCGTTCGGACTAAAAAATTCTAGAGCGACTTATCAACGCCTGGTGGATAAGGCTTTCCAAAAACAGATTGGTCAAAACTTGGAAGTATATGTGGATGACCTAGTCATTAAGAGCCGAATGAAAAAAGAAGTAATCAGAGACATGGAAGAAACGTTCAAAACTCTTAGGGAGATAAACATGAAGTTAAATCCCAAAAAATGTGCCTTTGGGATGAGGGAAGGAACCTTCCTGGGGTACAAAGTGGACACAGACGAACTGAGAGTATGTCCGGACAAAGTAGAAGCGATCCTCAATTTACCCCCTCCAAAGTGTTTGAAGGACGTGCAAAAACTAAATGGGAATCTAGCAAGCCTAAACAGATTTTTGTCTAAATCAGCGGAAAAATCTTTGCCATTCTTTAAAACCTTAAAGAAGTGCGCAAAGAAAAGCGATTTCCAATAGACCGCGGAAGCAGAAATGGCATTTAAGTAAATGAAACAATTGATAGCCGAATTACCTATGTTGACTGCACCAAAAGAAAAATAGGAGTTGATTATGTATCTGGCGGCTGCAAAAGAAGCCATTATTGCGGTCCTAATGACCGAAAGGGACGGGAAGCAAATGCCTATCTACTTCGTTAGTCGTGCATTACAAGGTCCAGAAGTCAACTACACTCCAATTGAAAAACTAATACTTGCTCTTGTAAGTGCTAGCAAACGACTAAAAATATATTTCCACGCACACACAATAGTGGTAATCACAGACCAGCCCATAAAGCAGATGTTGTCCAATCTAGAGGTGGTAGGAAGATTGCTCAAATGGAGATTTAAACTAGAAGAGCATGACATTTATTATAGACCAAGAACATCATTCAAGGGACAGATTCTAGCAGACTTCATTGTAGAACGTCCGGAAGATGACCCTCTAGATACACCAATGAAGGACAAAGAAGAACTTCCGGACCCATGGGTTCTATTCACGAACGGATCATCGTACATAGACGGCTCCGGAGCCGGCCTAATCATTACGAACCCGGAGGGAATGGAATTCACATATGCTCTGAGGTTCAGGTTCAATGCTACTAACAATGAGGCAGAATATGAGGCCCTGATAGCCGGCCTCCGGATAGCAGAGCAAATGGGAGTAAAAAATCTTCAAGCAAACGTAGATTCCAGACTTGTAAGTAATCAAGTAAATAGACTTTACGTAGCAAAAGAGCCAGGCATGATCAAGTACTTGGAGAAGGTAAAAAATCTCGCCAGCACTTTTAAAGAATTCTCCATCAAACAAGTACCCATAGGAGAAAACAAAAAATCAGACGCACTAAGCAAGATGACATCTACAAGATTCGACCACCTAAGCAAGCAAGTACTTGAGGAAATCAAGGAAAAATCAATAGATGAAAAGGAGGTGCTGGCGATAGTAGAAGAAGAAGGCCACATATGGATGACTTCTATCTATGAGTACCTCACAGAGGAAATTATTCCAGAAGAAAAAAGGAAGGCAAGATCCATACGCCGCAAGGCAGGTAGGTATGCCGTAACAAATGGAATACTGTATAAAAAATCTTTCCTCGGGCCATGGCTGCGATATGTTGGGTCGCTACAGGCAAACTATGTTTTAAGGGAGATACACGAAGGGTCATGCAGTATGCATGCCGGCCCAAGATCTGTGGTGGCAAAAGCTTTAAGATTAGGGTATTACTGGCCAACTATGCACGCAGACGCTAGGAATTTGATAAGGGAATGCAGCGGCTGCCAGGTCAACCACCACGTGCCAAGGAACCCACAGCAGAAGCTAACACCCATCACATCTCTATGGCTATTTTACAAATGGGGGATTGACATAGCTGGACCCTTCCCGAAAGGCCCTGGCAAAGTCAAGTTCCTGATAGTAGCAATAGATTATTTCACCAAATGGATAGAAGCAAAACATGTGGCAACCATAACAGGAGCCCAAGTTAAGAAATTCGTGTGAGACAACATAGTGTGCATATTTGGTCTCCCAGGAGAAATAATATCTAATAATGAAAAACAATTCAGGGATAACCCATTTAAAGACTGGTGTGAAAAGCTATGTATCCGCCAGTGTTTCGTCTCTATTAAACACACGCAAGCCAACGGCTTGGTAGAAAGGGAAAATAGGACTTTATGTGAAGGAATCAAGGCACGGTTGGAAGAAAGGAGCAAAAATTGGTTGGAAGAGATATCACATGTCTTATGGGCACATCATACTATGATCAAATCAAGTAATGGAGAAACACCATTCTCATTGACGTATGGTACGGAAGCAGTGATCCCAGTAGAGATTGGCATGCCAACCTTGAGGACTGCGGAACTCGATATGATCAAAAACAATGAAGCCCTGGGAATTATTTTAGACCTTTTGGAAGAAAGAAGAGAGCATGCAGCAATTCAGAAAGCAAAAAAGCAAAGCCAAGATAGAGAAATACTATAACGCCAGGGTCCGCAGCACAAGCTTCCGTCCGGGAGACCTCGTCTACCAGAGCAACGAAGCAAGCCATGCGGAAGACGGAGGCAAGCTCAAAGCTAAGTGGGGGGGACCATATGAAGTTACGAATGCATTGGGCAAAGGACCATATAAGCTTAGAGACCACAACGGAAATACTCTTACGCGAACATGAAATGTCTGCAACCTTAAGAAATGCTATGTGCACGAAATGTAAGCACCTCTCCCACGCAAAGGCAAAGAAGTGGAGAGGGCACTACTTGAATTTTCTTTATTTGTAATGTCTTTAAAATTTTAATGAATGAAAAAGTGAAGCCTAGCTACCTTCACAAACTTTTACTTTTTACTTTAAGTTTCCCGTTTATCTTTTACTTTGCAAAATTACTTGAATATTACATAAATTGGTATGACGCGCACGCTAAGGGGCACGCCCCCGCAAACATTATCCCGAATAATAGAGGAATGAGTAACCTAACAATCAACTCAAGTACATAAGAGGTATTGCAAGCCCGGTACTGGGAGAATGACCCACAAGCATTCCACTAAGACTATCATCACGAACATGTTAAGTGATATTAAAATGTAGCAATCAAACCATTAAATTGTTAAGTATCACATCACGGACACCGTGGCAAAAAGTTACAAAAGACCAGATATACAAACTATCTAAAGTGCAAACGCCACTACAAAAAGGCCACACACGACCGCGGCATAAGATAATAACAATAAGAACCAAAAATAGCATGACAAGATCAAGTTCAGCTAGGAGGGTTGCGTTACGGAGTAGTATCCAACTCCTCTTTTTCAAACTCAACAGTATGGGGAAAAGAAGCAACCTCACCCTGACCACTCCCTTGAGCATCCTCCGGACCATCCGTACTTATGACCTCATAATCCTCTATAGTGATGGGAGGGGCAGTACTGGCGGAGGCTAAAGTTGTCGACATGGCCGTAGTAGCATTAGCAGTAGCGGACACAATGCTGTAAGTACCTTCCGTACCTGTCAGGGCCGTAGTAGAAAAGGGCTCAGCTAACGGAACAAAAACATCACGAAGAGCTGATCTTTGGTTAGCAATGTTTTCCCTAATCTTTCGGACCCGGACACTAGAAACGTCCAAGGCAAGCGACAAAGCAGTAGCACCAATAACAACTTTGTCTGGCGAATGATGAATGGGAACCATTAGCTGGTCAACAGTAGGCTGCAACTCATTTAACCCTAATCTTTCAGCAAGAGGCTCTTCCAGGCGGAGGATGTCCATGACAGTTTCAACGCTAGCATCTTTATTTGACCTTAATTTCGCAAGCAAGGAGAAATTCACATTTTGAAGCTTTTGCAAAGCAGAAATGTAACCAGCTTCCGCATAAGGATTGTGAGCAGCAGCGTCCGCCAAAACCATGCCTTCCTTGCCATGGGTAATCCCAACAGATAACCCATCCTGCATACCTTTCTCAATGGCCTTACTAATAGCCGCTCCAAGAGCAGAAAGATACTCAGGTGAGTTCAAGCACTTAAAAATCGCAAGTTCCATGCCCTGGGGGCAGGAGATAGTGGTAAGAAGGTGAGGGTAGAACTTCTCTTCCAAATGGAGGGCCATCTCCACAAAGTCAGTATACAGTTGGTCAAACTTGTCATTAACAGTTTTCATTCGATCATCTTGAAATCTCTCAAGCTGCTCCATGCAATTCTCATACACTGTAACCTTTTCTTGAAGTCCGGGAGAAGAAACCTCCAACTAATGTACCTACGATTATGCAGAAACATACAGAGAAAAAAACTAAGTATAGGGGAATGTACCTGACCCGCAAGGATATCATTTTGAGATTTAACAGAAGTAATAAAGGAATTCAAATCAGCAACTCCACGTTCCTTCCCAATAACTAAAGCTTCAAGATCTGCCACCTTCACATCCAGAGCATTCCGCTCCTTTTCAAGGATGGCATTACACTCTTTCAAAGCGTCCGTCTCATCCCGAAGGGACTTCTCCACAGCTTCGAATTTGGAAACTTCAGCACGAAGGTGAATGGCCTCCGCAGCCTTAGCCTCCTTTAGCAGCAGCTGCGCCTTTAAACCTTCAATCTCATCATCCCTATCCTTCAACAAACCAGCTTGTTTTTCACATTCAGGCTCTAACCTCCTCATTTTACTCAAACAATACTCAGTCCGCATCTTGACTTACTCACTCAGGCAAGCTTGACGAGCAGTCCCAACACTAAATTCTATAAACAGTTCCTCATAATCTATGTCACTGATCTGCGAAAATAAAACCGGAGGAGCTAAATGATCAATAAACTCCCTGGAGGCACCCAAATCATCAAGTAGAGAGCCATTGGGAATGTTCCAGCGCGGAACGAAAACCTCATGAAGACTCTCAGAATCAACCTCCTGTGACCCCATTGAAAGCTCCTTCCCGAGAGTATGAGAGGAACCCGCAACATCTGGCCTTACCGTTCCCATAGAGTCAGAATCATGAAACATGGACGCATGAACGGGAGTAACAACCTTAGTACTGGGTTCCGGAGCCAGAGCAGAAGGGATGCTAGCAACATGAGTGGCAATAACCGCCTCGGTCATCACAGGTGGAATAACAGCAGACCTGATAATAGAATCATCTTCAGCTCCGGAAGCATTTATACTAGAATGGTGGGAAGAATCTAAAGAAATAACGAACCTTTCAGATGCACCAATGGTACAGAGATTTGGTCCGGTAACGGAATCAGCAGGGACACCACTCTCATGCTCAGGTGTGGCGGAAACAGAGGAAGTAACAAAAGGTAGAGTGGCCACAACTTCGACGTCAGATTCAACATTAAGGATACTGCTGGCCAACAGTTCTCTAAAGGCGGTGGGGGATTTACCAGCACTAACGGCCCCACTTGAAATTTCGTGGTCGCTCCTTAGTTTTTTATGAGGATGAGAAGGGCCACTAACATCTGTAACAGCTTGTTTTTTCTTTTGTGGACGTTTGGGTTTTTCAGCATCCGCATTCTCTTCATCAACAATCCTAAATCCCGCAACTATCTCAGCCTTGGTTTCCTGAACACCAGCAACAACAGAATCCTCCTGGTCCGCACCACCACTTTCGTCAAACAATCTTTCCACGCTCGCCTCTAACTCACTATCCGCACAGGCTAGGGCAATCGGTAAGAGCAGAACTACAGGCCCCACAGTAGAATCTAAAAGCCTTGCTTCTTCCTCAGCACGATTCCGTTCCCCAACCTTCACCTTAGTAGGATACGTGACCTGGATAAAAGCAAACAGGTCCATATTTCAAAAATAAACAAACAATTAAAAGCAGGTTCAAATAATTATAAGTTAAACAATATACTACCACAAACACCCACCCGTTCCGTCATCACGAGGGAATGTAGGATAAGTATCCTCATCCAAAGTATAATTCCGACTCATCCCAATCAAACAAAGAAAGGGCTCCGGAAACTTCCGGAACTGAGCCGAATGAGCGACAAATAGAGCATAATCATCCGCGCTAAACTCCGTTGACTTGGGAAAAGGGTCCCTGGACACATTCTTGTCGGTATGCCACGAAAAGGAGGCAGGACAAGCAAAAGAATCAACACAAAAGAAATGGTCATTCCAGCGTTTTAATGAATCTAAAGGTTTTGTATAACAAACGACATCACTGTCCGGACGCTTACTAAATGAAACCCACCCTTTATTCTTGGAATTCACGTAAAAACAGCGGAATAAACCAACCGTTGGCTCAATACCATGAACGCGACACAAGATCTCAAAGTGAGAGACCTTGGCCGCTGCAATAACAGAAAGTTGGGATAGATTGATATGATAATATCTAAGCACGTTAACAAGGAAGGTGGAAAGAGGCAATCAAAAGTTGGCATACTCAAAGAACCTAGTATATACACCTATCTTTCCAGTGGGCATTTCATGTATTGTTTGATTAGGGCTAGGCAATTGCGGATGAACGTCATCAGGAATATGGAAAGTTTGACATAATGTATCAAGACCCTTTTGGGTAAGAACATATTTAATATCCGCAATACTGCTCATGTTTACAAAAATAAGCAAGGATCAAGGTCTAACCTTAAAAATCTAAAAGCTCTTCGAAATAAGGCACGAAGTAGGAGAAACAGTGAAAAAAGATTGGAGAATTTTTAACAATGCCGATAATAGTATGAGAAGAGGAAAAGGAAACAATGAAAACTTAGCCAGGTATTTATACCCATGGTATATTTAATTCAAATTAATCCCAGATGGGTACACGCGTCCACCACGTCCGAATTAATGGATAAGATTTGAAGTAAAAATAGTGATGACAGTTAGGCAGGTGGGCCACAAAGTTAAATCAGTCAGAAGACGAAAGCTTAAGAAGAGTCCACGTATCACACGTTTCACCTAACAGGTACAACGAAACGTCACAGAAAGGAAAATTACCACGGAAGCAGTAATTAGCCGCGAAAGACAACAGGAGTATCACGGAACCTTAGTCTAGTAACATTTGTTACAAGCAAGCAGCGCCGCACATAACAAATAAACTAGACTGGGGGGACTTGATGACGTATAGCACGAATAATTGGCTTATTGAGCGTAATTCATATTATACACATTTGGGCCCCGGCCCAACACAACAAAACATACGAGCTGCCACTAAGCCCGGAGACAAGCTGGCTGCGGTCAATATGTTTCAAGACGTGCGCAGATAAAGAACTTCCGCCATACACATGCGGAAGGCAATCTGTATCCGCAACCACGATTACAAGAGGATCCTTGCCCGACAAGGGTCCCACTCTGGCCACTAAAAACCATGAGCGAAATACTGGGAAAACCTAGTATTTGGGCTCACCTATAAAAGGGAACCTCTGACACCCCAAAAGGTACGATTTTCCAAATACGCATTTACACACACTAACTCTGACATTCTCTGACAACATAGTTACTTACTCTTAAGCCGAAGCTTAATCGTGGGGTCCGTCCTTACGGTAAGGCTAACGGTTTTCTCTTATCTGTGCAGGAGATCGTCTCATCACTTGACTTAGTATAAGATCAAACCCATTGAAGGCTTGTTGGCCCAATCCAATAAGCAACCTCTAAATCCATTCCTTACCCATCACACTTTTTGTACTAACACTAAAAGCATAAAGAAACATTTCTTAAGCAAACAAATGAAGTAACATTAACTGTCGCATATTATCTGATAGACTGAAACGAAAAATTAGTAAACATTACTGATTATCAATATCTTTTTCTCGAATCTAGTCTAGTTTCAAGATTCAACCCAATATACATAAATTGTGAAATAACATTTTATTCTATTTAGAAACAAAATGAAACACCTATATTTATTGCTAAGAATAGAAATATAGTGACACTGACTAAGAGAAATAAATACTTCAAGTCAAGATATGCGGCAAAACAAAAAAGATAACCTTTTTTACAACTCTCAAAATATACCCACTCTTGTATAGGTGTCACAAAATCATCCATCAAAGTATCAAACTCTATTAAAATATTTTATTTACACCATCAAAAACATGACAATAACTTTCCCAAACACAATTCAACAAATCATTATTTAAAAAGAAAAACAATGTCAAATCTCCAATCTCGTATTTATAAAAACTTTCCATACAAAAAAAACATATTTAGATTTCCAAATAACTTGTAACTAAAAAGATATGCAACAAATAAGATGACATTTTTATACAATTTTCAAAAACAAAATTGACTAATCCATACAGTTATCAAACCAGAGTAGGTCTCGTGACATTCATAGATTTTCTTGTCATAATGTTAATTTTGTTAAAAAAATTCTTGATTTTTCTTGTCATACATATATAATCTAATGTGATTTTTTCTAAATGCAACCGGTCTGTCCTTGAATCTATATCGCTCCGCGATGACTGTGATGTCACAAAAAGAAATGAATGAAGTCCATTATAATACCATTGCATCTTCAAAAACATAATTTGCTATTTTTAATAATGCCACCAACAAATGATACGACTCGGCCCGAGCCCATGGCCGAACCGCGACCCATGAGGGTCACGTCCAAGCTCGTATGGCATAAAGATTATGTCATATAATCTATCCTTATTTAAGTGTCATTATTTAGGAATGTCTTCATGTTTATTTAGGAAAGTCAATAACTTGTGTTAGAAAAGTCAAAAGTTAATGTTTATCTTTTTAACGAGCTGCTCTTTCTCTTTCTTTGCAATTGCCTCAAAACGTGCCTCGATTACACGGGCTAAGGAGAACGCATCACCCAACGTGGTTGGTCTCGACACCAACAACTCGTGTTATAGGTTGAGTTTGAGTCCCAAGATGTAGAAAGAGATGAGCAAGGAGTCCGATATATTCGTAACCCTATTCATGAGTTTCTCAAATTCCCGTTGATAATCCTCAACCGTACCCAATTGCAACAATTTTGACAAATCCCCTTGTGGATCTTCGTACTTTGACGGTCCAAAACGACTTTTGACACTTTCCACAAACATATCCCAAGTGGTAATCAAACCATTCCGTGACATCCACTGAAACCACTCCGCCGCCACACCTTCCAAATTAAAACCCATAATCCGCAAACACTGATCAGCGGGTGTGTTAAGCAATGAAAAGTACTCCGTGATGGCAAGAATCCATCTATCCAGATCGTTCCTTGAAAACTTCGAAACATCCAAATGCACCGACCGTGGTAACAATAGTGCCTGGTCGCCGCCACCTCCCTGTTGATTTTGAAAAAGACCCCGAGTTGCCTGTAACTCGACACGTAATGTGTCCAACTGAAGCTGAAAAGCCTCGGCTTGTTGCCACACCAGCTTTTCAGCCGCATCTTGATGATCTTTAAGCCACAAATGAACCGTGTTTTCATCCATGAGTGCAATGAAAGAACAGTAAAAAAAGAAATTTTACTGATGAATAGTACCAATGAACCGTACCGATCTGGATAGGTTTCTAGAAAGTGTCAAAAGCCGTTTTGGACCGTCAAAGTATGAAGATCCACAAGGGGCTTTGTCGAAATTGTTGCAATTAGGTACGGTTGAGGATTATCAACGGGAATTTGAGAAACTCGTGAATAGGGTTACGAATATACCGGACTCCTTGCTCATCTCTTTCTACATCTCGGGACTCAAACTCAACCTACAACACGAGTTGTTGGTGTCGAGACCAACCACGTTGGGTGATGCGTTCTCTTTAGCCCGTATAATCGAGGCACATTTTGAGGCAATTGCAAAGAAAGAGACGTTAAAAAGATAAACACTGACTTTTGACTTTCCTAACACAAGTTATTGACTTTTCTAAATAAACATGAAGACATTCATAAATAAACACTTAAATAAGGATACATTATATGATATAATCTTTATGCCATACGGGCTTGGACGTGACCCTCATGAGTCGCGGTTCGGCCTTGAGCTCGGCCGAGGCGTATCAACAAAACTATACAAAGAAAATAAAAACCATACACATTTATTGTAGAGATCTAGATGACACTGATAAAGATAAACAACAACTTCAAGACATGCAACAAAATAGATAACGTTTTTCACAACTTTCAAAATCAAAATTGATTAATCTATATCACCTCACAATAAGTGTCACAATAAGACCATTAAAATATCAGAAAATTCACTAAATATCTCAAAAGTAAAAGGTATTCCACTTTTTAGAAGGAAAAAAAACTAAATTTCTAAAATATACCAAGTATTTTTTTTTCGACCGATGTTTATTGTATATTTTTGTATGATCAAATTTAGCTTTTTTAAAGAAACAAAAATTTATAAAAGAAATTTATTTTTTTAGAAAAAAGACAAAATTTAATTGCATGGAAGTAAAATAATCGTCAGTCACATAAAAAATATTACCAACTAGTAATTTTTAAATTGAAAAAAAAAACACGTGTCACAATATTAGTAAAGTAGATAGGTTGTATAGGGCTGAGCAACATGTCAAACCCGAACCGAATCGACCAAACCCGACCCGAAAATCGATTTTGAAGAAAACACAAACTGAGAACCGAACCGAAGTTAACCTAGCGAAACCGAAACCGAACCAAAGTTAACCTATCAAAACTGGTTTAGATAGTTTAGGTCCATTTTTTTACCCGAACTGAACCGAGCAAAACCGAAACCGAAAACCATAATTATATAAAACCAAAAACCGCAACGAATAATTTCGGTCCGGTTTGATTATGCCCGATTCGGCTCAGTTTTTTTGGTTTGGTTTGATTTTTGATTAATTTTGTTCGGCCCTAGTCAATTTCAAGAATTTGGTTTTTTGGGCCACTTTTATAGTTATCTTATTTTTACTATTTTGAGAATTTTATATTAAAATATTCTTGCATCTTAAAAAACAAGACAATAACAATTTTCCCAAAAACAATCAAACAAATTATTAAACACCCAAAACAATAATGTCAAATCTCCAATCCTATATTTACAAAAACTTTCCATACAAAAAAAAAAAAAACAGTTTTCAATTTTCTCCAAAAATCTTGTAACACAAATGTTGTCATCACAAGATCAAGAAACACAACAAACACCACTTTTAATAAAAACAAACCAAACCCATAACAACATTCTACATGAAGATCAAGAAAATGATGACAATAATCTTGATAATGGTCTTCAAAGATTGGATTTTTATCTACTATTAATGGGTTTCAACCAAGATTCATTTTTAAGATTTGGGTTATCATGGTTTATGTTTTTAATGATTGGTGTAGTGGTACCTGTGGTTGTACTTATGTTGACTACTAATTGTTTGAGATGTGATTTGTATCAAGTCAAAGGGTTTGAGCTTGTGGTTGTGTCTTCTCATGCTTGTTTGGCTGCTGTTGCTTTGCTTTGTTTGTCTCATAATTTGAGGAAATATGGAGTTAGGAAGTTTTTGTTTGTTGATCAGTATCATGGTCATGTTCAGAGCTTTTCTAAGGATTATGTTCACAAGATTGATGTAGGTTGTTCATATTATGTTTTGTCTTTTTTATGTATATGGATTGTGTTAATATAAACCATAGTGGCCTAGTCAGGGACGGAACCAGGGGTGTCCCGTGGGTCCCAGGACACCTATGGATTTTTTCGATGCAGTGTTAATTTCTGAAAAAAACATCGATTCTATCTAAATGCCTCTTAAATTCACCCGGTCTATCATATTTCGTCCTGGTTCCGTCCCTCGGACTAGTGTTAAGGTGTTTCTAAAGTCCACGGTCAAAAGTCCGGAAACGGCCACGGGAATACTGGTTAGGCCGCTTCTCTGTTTACCCGTTTAGATTGTGCTAATATAAAGGGTGTGCTTGTGATAGCTTAATAAGGAGGTTTAATTTGTTTTAGACTGAAATGAGGTGTTTCGAATAAGTAGTTATAAGTTGCTTAGTAAAAAAAAACTTATTAATTTTTTTGTTTTATAGGAATAAGCAATCCCAAACGCTCCTAAACGCGGTTAGGTATCTTTTGATATTAGGGATAGTGTATTTGGAAGCCACCCACCATTTCATTCAAATTTCTAAATAAGCCCAGATGCCCAGATGTTCAGTTATAGTGTTTTACACTTTTACTTTTTTACTTTCCCATGTAAAAAGTAACCAGGGTAATTTTCTCTTTTCACAGATTTAAGTGGATTTGGTATCGATGAAACAAGTTACATGCTATGTAAACATAGTTGTATAAGGTTTTATAAAATAATGTTTATATCACTTAAGTTTATTCCGTATACATACATGTTTGACTGAATCTGTTTTGGAATAATTTTGATAATAATTAGGTCAATATGAGAAACTTTAGGAACAAAGTTTGATTCCTTGCTTATCTGTTCTTTTTAAGTATTTGATTCTCTAGTATAAGTTGTGACATAAATATTAGTATAACTTTGATATTTGCCGCTATTGTCCTATAATTTGATCATGGGACCCATGAGTGGTTTAAGGGCGTGTTTGGATGTGTCTGTATAAACTTGGTAATGAGATTTGAAGTCGTAATAGTTAGCTTTGAGTCTCTGGGTAAAGTGATTTGGGGGTCTTTATAAGATGAGCAGTTTCCGCCGTTTGGATAATCCCCTTTATCTGCTTACTTTAGAGCAAATAAGCACATAAAATAAGTAGGTTGCTACCTTCTTATGCATATAAGGCTATAAGCTGTTTATTATAAGCAATCCCAAACACCCCCTAATTCTGGTATTGTCATGTGAACATTCTGTTAGAATTTGACTATCGAAATAAATATTGAAAGTCTTATGTTGATCTTAAATGCATAAGAGCTATATCAAATTTATAACAATATCTCAATTAAAACATTTTTTAATTTAATTACAGGAAGCTAAACGCGCACTAGTAATATGGTTTCTTCCTTGTCTAATCTTGAAAATTGCTCGTGAAGTTGTTCGTATGATGTACATGCACCATGAGTCATGGTGGCAATCTTTTGGCGTTTTAATCACTTTAACTGTTTCATGGACTTACGTGACCGTGATCTTTTTGTCATCCTGTTTAGTCTTCCATCTGGTATGCAATTTACAAATCATCCACTTTGATGACTATGGAAACCTTTTGGAAAGAGAGACGGATGTTTTGGTATTTATAGAAGAGCATGCTCGTTTACGCCACCATTTGTCTAAGATAAGTCATTGGTTCCGGATTTACCTTCTACTTGTGTTCATAATCGTCACCTCGAGCCAGTTTACAACTCTGTTTCAGATCACAGAATTTAGAGATAAAGTTACATTCATAAACGGCGGTGATTATGCGGTAAAGTTCTATGTTTTCTCACTTCTATAGATAAAAAAAAGTTAAAAGGTACTTGTACAAATTTTACGTATTTTTTTCTTATTAACAGAGACAAGTTCTTCCAACAGTTCCACACCTTATAGATTCCGTGCAGGTACTTATTTGCATTGATCACGATGTTTGGGTCAATTAGCGAGCAAAAGTTTCACTATCCCAAAGCCATAAAGTCTGTCCCACTTTTGCTACCCATCGACTGCCATCGCTCTTTTCTCTTGATAATTCGACCGTGAAAATATATGATTTAACAACACAATCACAAGGATTTCTTCCTTATTGTGGTACAAAGTTAATTACCATAAGATCTCAACATGATTTCCGACGCTCATTTGGTTTCTTGGATGTGACGGTGTAGAGGTATAACGACAATGATAGGAGGTGGGACCGGACCTGCTGAAGGGACACGTGCAACTACTTGCACTGGATCTGTACATGTGAAACTTATGCTCCAAGCCACTGATGCACACCGATGAATTTTGGATTCACTGGGAAGGCATACCTTCTTTATCCGTGCAGTTAACATGTATAAAATTAGGGACGTTTTCCTCATAATTTGAAAGGATGTTTACTATGTTTGTCTTTCAGGGAAATAGCGCTAAACCAGAAGGGCTACATGAAATAATCAGAGCTGGCGCAATGTGGCTGAAGCTCCATGAGGATTGGGGAACCACTCCTGCGGTTATAGATAATTGTTCGACTGTTGCAGAACAATATGACATTCAGGTCACTTTTTCTTAGAAATGTTAACGATAATAAGATTTCAAATTACTTCCAAATCTCGGTTATTCACAAAATTCTCAATTTTAGACAGTTATATCCAATCTGAACCTTGAACGAATCAGTGAAGGAGCATACAATCGCTGCATTTAAAGATAGAACAATTCATATGTACCACAGGTAAGAGCTTCGTCTTACCACTTTTTAGGCACTTAAAATCAAATGATAATGTGCACTGAATCTGTCGTTTCTATCCTTTTTGTTCCAGTGAAGGAGCATCCAACACTAAGAATACTATAGACGAGCATCTTGATATGCTAGTAAGTTAAAATAGAAAAAAAGAACAAAATAATTACTTGTGTTAGATATCATGCTCTCAAATTATTCAGTATTTCACAGATGGTCTGCCATCACCTTGATAAGAACATACATGAGGATGTATCTTTTGTCGAGTCACGGATCCGAGCTGAAACTATTGCTGCTGAAGACATTTTGCATGATATGGGGGCTATAAGCATTATATCATCCGATTCACAGGCTATGGGTCGCATTGGAGAGGTTACTTATTATAAATGCTAGAAGCATGATTTAGTTTACCGTATATAAATTCTTGTTACTAACATCAGTTGAGTCGGTGTATCACGTAATCTGCAGAACTTGGCAAACAGCTCACAATATGAAGTTAAGAGGCTCGATTGATGGTAACATACCGGATAATGACAAACTCCGCATTAAACGCTTCATTGCAAAGTATACAATAAATCCAGCAATAGCTAATGGAATTTCTGACCATG
This sequence comes from Tanacetum coccineum, assembly GCA_026074375.1. Classification (NCBI taxonomy): domain Eukaryota; kingdom Viridiplantae; phylum Streptophyta; class Magnoliopsida; order Asterales; family Asteraceae; genus Tanacetum; species Tanacetum coccineum. Next base: position 90,077 of record BQNB010003008.1, read on the forward strand.
TTGGGTCAGTTGAGGTGCGTAGTCAGAAACTCCTATTATCTTTCATGTGAGAAAACCTTAATTTTATTAGAACGAAAACATTTTATCAACTCTAATAAGACAATAGAAGGCAAGAAGAGGGAACATAAATATGACCATTTTTGGTCTTTGCAGGTAGGAAATTTGGCGGATCTCGTCAAAAAATTTGGAGCCACGTTACTTTGAGCAAAACCAGAAATGGTGATTAAAGGAGGTGATGTTGCATATGCTAACATGGGGGATCCAAATGCAAGCATCCCTACTCCTCAACCGGTAATACGGAATTATAATTTATTTAAAGTGATTTTCAATGTCAATTAAGAAACTTGTTAAGTACGTCTTGTTGTGTGTGTTAGAATAAGCAAATTTTGACAAATTATGAAAATTTGAATGTAATAGTCCGTTGTTGGCTTATTTATAAACCCTTTGAAACCCCGATAAATGAATTCGGCCATGTCCTGTAAAGTCTGTTGAATTCAGCTTTGCTACTTATAACAGGTTATAATGAGGCCCATGTTTGGAGCATTCGGGCAAGGCTGGGAAGCGCCAACTTCCATTGCTTTTCGTTAGTAAGTATGGACATATACATTCTCCAACTCAACATTTCACACATATACATGTGCACGCGAATACACTGAGACCCGTTACTTTGAGTTGGAACAACAAAATTTATGAAGGAGTTATTCGACTATGAACTTGTACTAAAATTTAGAGGTGAACAAAAGTACGTTTTGGGTAACTGTCAACATGGGTCCGAGTCATAATGGGTCAGGTCGACCCAACAGACCTAGTTTGACCAGTTCCATCTCAATGGATCGACTATATAAATTCAATACCACGATATGCATATGATTTTTGTTCAGAAATTTGATTTAATATATGACTGACAGGCTGCCATGGACTGCAATATAAAGACCTTTTACGGGCTCAACAAAAAAGTGACAAGTGTGAAAAACGTCAGAAAGCTCACTAAACTCGACAGAAACTTAACGATGCACTTCCAAACATCGAGGTTGATCCCGAGACATACGCGGTGACTGCAGACGGTGTGCACCTCACATGCGCTACAGCTACAACTGTCCCCCTTTCGCGAAATAACTTCCTATTTTAGGCCATACAGTAACAATTCTTTTCTTTTCGTTACACAACATTTGCGGCCAACACATGTATTAGCAAATGTGTTTCACATGACATTCATTTGAGTTACCATTTTTTCGCAACATTTGCAGCCAACAAATATTAGCATACATGCTTCCTGGGAAGCTCTTAAATTAGCTGTATCTTACCATCAAACATTTTTTTTGGGGTGGTATAGGCTTATATTTTTACATTGTAATAGCTACTTAATAAGTTATGGATTGTAACCTTCAGTCCCTTTAATTTCTTTTATGAAAATGCATGTAATTGAAGTAGGGTTGGGCACGTTCCGAAACCCAGACCGGATCACCCAGGACCGGATCGAAAACCGATTTGGTCCAAAAGTCCGACCCGAGGGCTAAATCGAAATGTTCTGTCCATGCCAGGCTAGTTCGGTCCGGTCCAACCCGGTCCGTCAAAGCATAATAGTCGGTTGTGCGTAAGACCGGACCGGACTGGACCGAGGACCGAAAATGAGGAAAGGGTGGACCGAGGACCAAACCAAAATATGCTCGGTCTGGTCCGGTTTAGTCTAGTTTATCGATTCGATCGGATCCGCGATATATAATGCTCGGCCTATGTTAAAAGTCTGGACCGAGGACTGAATCGAAATGTTCGGTCCAAGTCCGAGTCAATCCGGTATGGTTCGTTGGTTCGGCTCGGTTCAACAAAGCATAATAGTCGGTTGTGCATAGACTCGACTCGATAGAGGACCAAAAATGAGGAAAAAGGTGGACCGAGAACCGGACTAAAATATGTGCGGTCCGGTCTAATTCGATCCGGTCTGATTTCTCGATTCAGTCCGGTCCACGGTCTATCAGCCTTAGTTAAAAGACAATGCTATGTGCACGTCTAAATAATTTTTATTAATTGACCCATGTCAAATCTTTAATAGCTATTCTTTTCAAAATAACATAAAATTTTCTATAATTAAATTGTGAAGAATACTTATTTGCATTAACAATATGTTAAACGTTTAAATAACCAATTTGCATTAAAATTTCCCTTTAACAATATGTTAAACGTTTAAATAACTAATTTTCATTATATTACTATAAACAATGATATTTTATATATAACATTTCTTCTCTGAATGTCATTATGTAATTTCGCCCAAGGCCTTCAAAAATTTTAAAAATTTAGAGACGCTCCTGTTAATCAGTAATCATTGTGCAATTGTTTCGTTAAAAGAAAAAAGCTACAGTATTGTATACTGACGAGGACATGATTCTTCCCATAGTTTCGTTCCACTTTTAGTCCAATTCCGTAAATTTGGACTAAAATTTTTGGACTGAAAGGGAACGAATACTAGTATTTTGGACCATAAAAGTGTAACGAAAACTAGTCTTTTGGACTAAAAGTGGAAGACGAAACTATGTCTTTTGGACTCAAACCCAAACTTTTTGAATTTTGGACCATAAAAATGAAAAACACACCAAACTACTAATGGACAAAAATGTACTTTAAGCGATCTATATTTAAAATACTTCATTAAGTGTCTTTTCTACTTGGGAACTCAATATGAGTACCACATGTATACACTTTACCCTTTTTTTACACTATTGTTAATTATATAATATAATTTTTTACTATTAGTTTTTGTTGCGTATTTTTTCGTCTTTTAATATTTTTAACTTGTTAAACTTTATATTTTATTGATTCGATACTTTCAATTTTTGTAGTTTTATTAATAATATTTTTAATTTATATACATATTTAAAAAAAGTTATAGTTTTAAAATGGGGGTTTTATAGGAATCTATTTTAGATGGTACTAATTATCGCACCTCTACTTTATGTGAGAGAAAAAATATAGTTATGAAATTATATCAAATTTTCCGGTTTTCTCTTTTTAGGGAAAAAGAAGAAAGAACTCATAACATGTGTACAGTTAACTACTATCAAATGGACTAACGGAAAGTCTTTTATTTTTACAAAAGTTGATAATTCAAAATTCCCTAAATGTGTATATTTGACGGTGGTCATAAAAAAGTCGGAAACGTCTCCAGATTAACCCGATAAAATCGCGTAAAATACTCGCAATCGTTGAGTAACCTAAACATTAATGTATTAATCAGCAGGGCCGTGCAGGGTGAGCGACCACACAAGGCCTCAAAAATTTTAAGGGTCCCAAAATTTGTCCCTTTAACAATATGTTAAACGTTTAAATAACTAATTTGCATTATATTACTATAAACAATTATATTTTATATATAACATTTCTTCTCTGAATGTCATTATGTAATTTCCCAATCAAAGCACATCTTTCTGGCGAAATGTCTTTGCGTTCCACGTATTGTTTCCTCAACTCTTCTTTTGTCTCCATTGCTTGCTCAAACAGCTTGATTACGCCGATAATAGCTTTTTAACGAGTCGTATCGTCTTCGTCACATTGTTTATGATACGCTTGGATTTTTTCTACTGTATGGGGGAGATAACAAGTCATTTTTGGTAACACATCATATATCGTACCTAATTGATTGCAAGTTGGCGTAATGCATAATTCATTCAAGCACATCAAACCATTAAACATAACTTTAAAAACTAAACATCATGTAAAACTTTGAAAGAAAACAAATCAAAATACATAAAATAAACTAAAGAACTTGGTTGATCAAGTATCTTTCATATTAAATAACTTTTGTATTTCTTTCTCGTAACAAAGCCAGTTGCATACTTGAACTATTTACAGACTCCAATCATTGATACGCGATATCTTATCTTCTTACCATTGCTCGTCAACTTAAAAGATTGCATACCATATTGCTACACCGCAAACTTGTACTCATTTAAAACGAAAAACAAAGTAACATGATTTGCCTGCATATTATACATGTAGATAAATGAACATATATATATATATATATTTACCATAATATATAAAGAAATACTATGATTTATAAAATGTTACTTCATACCAAACGACAATTTGCAAGCACATGGGTTTGGGGGTATCTTTTCTGAACCAAGTATGTACGGGAATGCGGAAAACCATCATCAACCAATCTGATTTTTTTGGATATTCATTTTTCTTATTTAATTCAAAAGGGTATAATAGTAAACTTACATTTTTATTTTCTTTTTGAGATTTTTTAATAAAAAACATATTTTTAGATCCAAAAATTTAGGAATTTTTTTTTTGAAATAATTTCTTTTTTTTAGCATGAATGATTTCAAAAAGTAAGGTGCATATGTGTTTTTTTCATATAGTAAATTTACATATACTCTTAGTGTTCAATTGCTTAAACCTCTAATGTGTTTTGGTCATAAATATTTACATAAGTGAATTGAATGGCAAACACAAATATTTTAAATGTATTGTTTACATTTCAAAAGAAAAACACTATACACAAAATCTAAATTCATGTGATATACAATTCAAATACAAAATTTTAAAAGTAAAAAATAAATGAAAGCTTCATTGATGCACATGTATTTTCTCTTATTAGAGACTCTCGATTTCTTTGTATGTATATGTCCATTTGAGCTCATCCATATGTCTTTATATATACGTACTCAAGTTAGCTTATGTGCACTTGTATGTACTGCATGCACTTGTGTCTTTATTTTTACTTCTTTATCATAACTATCTTCTCGCTAGATAGTATGTACAAAATACATGTGCACTCTTCATATCGCTTACCATACTCGTACCTGTAACGACAACCAATTAATAAACAAATTATTTAATCATAACAACTAACAAAACACACATGTATTTCTAATACATTTAAACTCTGTGAACAATAGAAACATATATGCACTTTCAATACATTTAAACTCTAAAAACACATATGCACAGAAGACATCAAATTTACCCAAATCTGTAAAAACGCATCATTCAGTCTCCAATAACACGTATATGTATGCACTCCCGATATAGGCACAGCCACGCTCGTTGAATAAGATTGAAATACCAAGAAGAACAAATTAAGAATATGACAGAAAAAAAAGTAGTAAGAACACATCAACTAGTAAAACCCTCAAAGCCATTGATTATAGTCCTAAAACCACATATCTAGTCTATGTATAATATGAGGCTGTGATCTTTACATTTTTTACACCAGTAAGCATGACACATTTGACTTTTTTCTTACCCAACCTCATCTGTTACGTTACAATTGGAACCATATGTGCACGTATCCCAATTTTATTAAAAAAACAAGTACAGTATATAAACACCGGAAAAAGATATGACATGTGATCTTAATTTCAGATGCAACCAACCAGATAACGTCATAACTCTTTTTTCATTGCCGTTCAACGCAAATATATCTTTTGTCAAACATCATGTATTTGTAAATACGAGATGCGGCAAGCAATTTGTAAATACAAATATTCACTTTTGAAGTATTAAACATACCTTACATAAAGTAAAAAACATCACCAATTTGATGATCCTAAAACTCAGGTGTACATAAGATTAACAACAATTTTTTTTTAAACACCGATCTATTTTCATAAACTATTGAGTCAAATCATAACCAAATTAGGATGTTACCTTTATAGGTGATCAAACATCAACAAGAAATTGACAAATCATATTTTGATCCTTCGATCCTCCTATTCCCGCTAAGTATGGTTGTTGGGTTCTTTTTATGCTATTTAAGACATAGATCGAATATGTTTCTTCATTTTCAATCGAAAAATGAACAAGAAAAAGAGGTTGTAAAGGAGACGACGATTATTTTAGGTTAAGAGATATGGTGGTCAGATCTTGAGGAAGAGAAAGATATGTGGATGTAGTGAGTCTTGATAAGTAACTGCTTCACCATTTGAATCAGTAGCTTTTGGTTATTTTAAAAACCCTATAATACCCTTCTTATTTTAATTAAATATTTTTTGTTTTTATTTTAATTACAAAACTGCCATCGTTATTTATAGCCATTGATTAAAAAAATAGAAGGGTGAGATTGGTTCTCGCAGTTCTGTACTTTTATTTGGTTCTGAAAAGAACCTCACACTATATATATATATATATATATATATATATATATATATATATATATATCTATATATATATATATATATATATATATATATACCATAATATATAAAGAAATACTATGATTTATAAAATGTTACTTCATACCAAACGACAATTTGCAAGCACATGACTTTCCAATGTTGTTGAAAAACAAAGGGTAAAAGTCAAAAAATACCCACAAACTTTTAAAAATGTCCCGACATGACCAACGAACTAAATTTCTTCCTTACTAGACCAACGAACTTTCAAATATTGTTCTGATACCACCCATATCATAAATTTTCACCGACACCGTGTCAGTTATTTCTACGCTAGCACCGGTTTTTTTAAATAATTTTATCAAATAATTGTTGTCATGCCACGTAGACTTTCCACTCTCTACAAAAAAAGTCAAAGTCCACATATTTATTTGGGTCATATCTCCTTCATCTTCTCATCTCCTTCGTCTACTCATCTACCACTGCCTCCTTCTTTCTTTGATGGTGAATGTTGGATTCCGAGGTAGGTTAAGAGATTAGAGAGAGAGAGATTTAAACCATAACAAGAAACATCAACATCAGCCAACAACATCAACAACATAATCAAATCCAATACTAATCCTAATCTCATCGTCCACTTGTTCATAATCAATCTTCCTCCTTATCTAATTTTATCCCAACAAACACATCATGTTCGAGTGAAATTAAAACTTATTATGACCTTAGTTTTCTCTTTTTCGTGTGATTCAACTAAACCATAGATCGTTCAAGATCCAAACACGAAAAGAAATCATCATTGATCTTCGAAGAACAAAGCTTCTTGTTTATTATTCGACTTCCATAATACCTTTATCAGACTCAACAACAACAGACTGACCTTTGGATAAAACATCACCTTCTGAAATATTCCATGACACGATCTTACCTTCTGTCATGGTTGAACTTAATGCCGGCATGAAGATTTCCCTTATTTATGCATGGACGGTTACGTTTTTGGTAGTTCGGCGCGTGAATGAGACAGCGGGTTATGCGAATCGGGGTTGGAATTTCTTGCCAGAGATTCATGATGATGAGAGGGAGGATAGTGGGACTTTAGATTGAAGGAGAGAAGAAGCCATTGTGGTGAAGACAAGGGAGTGTGAAATGAAAAAGAGTTGTAATTGTCAATGAAAAAGAGTTGTAGTTGTGAGAGAGAGAGAGAGAACAATGGGGTAAAGGTTATTTCAATGTCATGGTGGAGTTTATTAACCAGATTTAAATAAAAAATAAAATAATAAATGACGTGGAAATGTTAACCGGTCATATTGGTCATATTGTCACAAAACAAACAAGTTCGTTGGTCTATTTGGGACGAAAATTAGTTTGTTGGTCAAGTCGGGACATTTTTGAAAGTTTGTGGGTATTTTTCGACTTTTACCCAAAAACAACGTTCAACATCATGTAGACGTATATCATTTATGCATTCACACATTATTTTCAGCAGCTTCCAAATATATCTTCATAGAAGTCTCAATCTTACCATCATTGTTGTTCCTAATTAAAGACATTGTGTTACACAAAACTTTAAAATGGCATACTAAGTATACACATAAGTACATATTAACCATGAACATAAACCCTAACGTAGTTTATTCTGACATAAACTCTTTACTTAATGTTGGAAGATATAACATAGCATGATGCTTTTTTCCAACTTATTGAATTTCACACACTCAATCTCAATGCCACTGAATATCAATAAACCATTACATAGATGTTTTACAAAATACATCAAACTATCATATCTAAGGCAAACAATAATAGTATGGCAACTTACCTAGCATCCCGAATTGTCATAAAAGTTGTTGTCACTTTCATTTGACATTCTTCAATTTCATGATAATGACTCATAATTCACCCTAGCTAGATATCTGAAAATAATTTATCTTATTATATATTGATATATATATACTGAATGAATAGCCACATAAGCATATAAATTTGAAGTATTGTCATTAAACTTACGACCATGTATTGGAAAGGTCAGTTAACATATCAGTACACTTGTAATTTGTTTGTATCTTGCTCTCGTTGTTACGTCATTGATAATACGATATGGGTGGGTGGGTAGAAAATTTCAAACGGTTGCAATTAGGAACCACCCTGAAACAACGTAAAACAAAACTATTACGGGTTTAAAATGTTTAGCAGGTCTTCTCACATCAACATCCCTTGCAATCGCTTGAATTTTATGACCCTGCAGACAAATGTAGCTATTAGTTTTCGGTGAATCTGATAAGTATTTTATTGATATTTATAATCAATTATTTGTAAAACATGAATAATATAACACATTAATTTGACGTACATACTTTCTCGTTTAATAGAATCTACTCCATATATTGAACAATTCCCTCTACGTCCTCATTATACCACCACGTTCATGTCACCATCAACTTAATGTCACATGAACATTTTACAGGAATTAGATCATGAATAAAGTCAACAAGCATCATAACCCGCGCGTTGCCGCGGGGCTTATTTTTTGCTATATAATCATGTGTTCGCAATTGCATTTTATATCTAGTTTTGTTTATGCATCAACAAAAATCTCATTATAACCAACAAAAAAAAACATCAGGGCCATTACTTGATAAATAATCATGTGAACGTTTACATAGGCATTATGAAGATACAATGATGTTTTAAATTGAACTAAAGTTTAGAGAATTCTTTATATCAAAAGGTCCCCTTGTCGCGCATTAACGTGTTTATCTACAGAAACACATCAATAAGCGAATGATATCATCAACTACCGAACAATAAAGCATGCAAATTTCTTTACTGTAGAACATTTTTCCAGCTTCCCCGTCCGACGGAAGATAGCTATTAGCCTGAGGGCCTGACGGCTGCTGCGGGTTTCTGGTTGCTTGTAAACAGTTAATAAACATGGTACGTTGTTAACAGACTTATGTTGCTTGTGACGTCTGTGTTGTCTATTATTACAGATATTTGTTTAGTTGTTACTTGCGCTAATATATATAGCAAACTCAAACAAAGTTGTTTCATTTGTATTAGCATATAGGTATATACATAATAAGAGTACAACAAATACATACATGTTTTGTGTTGCGGCTGATGTATTGTACCAACAGAAGCGGCAAACGGTTCCTTAATGTGGGATATTTTTCCATCTTGTCTTTTCGATGGAACGTGCCCATCTTAGGCTGCTGAGGACGTGTCTGTTGTCTATTATTAAAGATATTTGTGGAATTGGTACTTGTGTTAACATGTATAGCGAATTCAAACAAAATTGTTTCTACTGTATGAGGATACAGATACTGAGGACGTGTATGTTGTCTATTATTAAAGATATTTGTGGAATTGGTACTTGTGTTAACATGTATAGCGAATTCAAACAAAAATGTTTCTAATGTATGAGGATACAGATGTAGACAATAATAGTACAGAGAGTACATACATGTTGTGTGTTGCAACTGATATATCGTATGAAACAGAAGTGTCCAATGCGCCACTAAACTTTTGTCTAATGCCATTATCGGATGAAGTGGTTGTTTTCTGAAATGAAACTTGCTCACGGTTGGGTGGTTTCTATGGCACAAACTCCTAGTTGCTGGTGTTTGCTATTTGCAGATTTCCCCACACCTGTGTTATTGCAAAAATTACAAATTTCATTACCTAAAGCGATTAAACATGTCCTTTTAATATAGTTGACTAAAACTAAGGGACATGTATTAAGTAACAAATCTGTAGCAAATTGTAAATGGCCAATGAATATTTTGGCAACTATAATAATTGTGGGGCATAGATAATAAAAACAACGCATAGCTTTTGGCTTCATATCTTCATAATAAACCAGATATTGCCTTTATATTGCACCAACTTGATCATGAGTTTTTTTTTGAACAAACTTAATCATGAGTTAATCTACTATTTTTAAAGAGTTAGTTTGCTATTTTTCAAAATTATTGAAACCTAAAGTTATCGTCATTGGTAAAATTATTGTATTGAAAAACATAAAGCTAGAAAACATTTCTCATTGAAAATTTTAATTGCAAGATATCCGCAAACACATCATGCGTATACCTTGCTATTTAAGCACAAGGCGGATGATGGAAGTACCCCGAACGTTACTGATAGGAAGGCACCAGTCCAGGCCCATAATTCCACATCTACAGACCCGACTCAAAAATGGATTAGCCTAGTCCAACTAGAGATTGTATGAAGCTTGACCAACCCACGTTTTTATTTCACAGTCTGTTATTTCATTTTAGTAAGTCCTAATATAGTTTTATTTATTTGAAGTTGTCAAAGCACTTATTTTGGTTTCCACAAGTATAGGAAACATGGGTAGAAGTGCTATGTTCAGTTTTCTTTGTTTTCACAGATATGTACTGAAAATGGGAAATGAGAAGACATACTTTATTTTCCTAAAATTTATTCTCTGTACTTAGAGGATATTTTGTTCCTTGCTATTCTAATTTTCGGGTAGATAATTAGAAGGTGATCTTGGACGACTAATTCAAATTCTCGTAGTATGTCTGTATCGAGAGTTTGGCTTAGAGACTCTACCCAACAAAACGGTTTTTGAATCCAATCAAGAGGCTCGCTGCTATCATTTGGTATTCAGAGCTATGGAAACCCGGCATGCTGCCGATTTGAAGAAGATTTTGGAGATGATAGTAGCCGATAAAAAGGAGATGACACAGAAGATGCAAGCTATGCAAGAACAGATTCAAGAATTGCTTATCTCCCAGAACCATGAAGAAGATTCCGCGTCTAGCGGATCAGTCAACAAAAGGGGTGCGGGCAGTTGGCATCCAAACGATATCAAAGTCGATATCCCGGAGTATGATGGTAAGTTGGATCCAGATGAATTCGTGGAGTGGTTACGAACAGTAGAACGGGTCTTTGATTACAAGCAGACGACTGAGGATAACAAAGTTAAAATTGTTGCCCTCAAACTCCGAAAATACGCATCAACATGGTGGTCGAACACTTGTTTGAAGCGCGAACGTGCAGGGAAGGAGAAAATCCAGACTTGGCCAAAGATGAAGCAAAAATTCTTACCCACCTATTATGTTCAGAATAGTTTTTCACAATTGCATTCGTTAAGGCAAGGAACCGGCACCGCGGAGGAATATTCTCGTGAATTCGAATATCTCTTGATGAAGTGTGATGTACCGGAGGATGATCCACAGACTCTTGTTCGTTACTTAGGGGGACTAGAACCTCGAGTTGCTAATGTCGTTGAATTGCATTCTTATCAAACCTTAACCGAGCTCACTTTGTTATCTCACAAAGTGGACTCTCAACAACGATCCAAAGGAAAGTTTGAGCCCACCCGCCAATCCTTTAGGCCCACCACATATTCCAAACCCACTTCAACCAATAAAACCACCACCCCTACCAATTCACAGCCATCCATGATATCCAACCCCAAGTCTGAGCCCTCTAAAGCTCCTCGCCGATGTTTTCGATGTCAAGGTTTAGGGCACATAGCCTCTGAGTGCCCAAATAAGCGCATGATTTCGCTGGCTGATTTCGAATTGGTAGGAGGTTTCGAGTTTGAATCCGATCTTGTTGCTAGCCCGGAATCACCGCATGACGACGAGGTCGAGGTGACCGGCCCTGATGAAGGTCCGTGTCTGGTTGTTCGCCGAACCCTCAGTACCACTCCGGTTCCAGAGACAGAGCTTCAACGGGAATCAATTTTCCATACCCGTTGTACAATCGCACAAAAGGTGTGCTCTGTGATAATAGACGGGGGCAGTTGCACCAATGTCGCTTCCCAGACTTTGGTCACGAAGTTAAACCTCCCCACTCAACCACATCCTTCCCCTTATGTAATTCAATGGCTTAATCAGGGCAAAGGTATACGCGTCTCCCATCGAGTGTTATTATCTTTCAGTATTGGTAAATCATACAACGATGAATTGTGGTGTGATGTTATTCCCATGGATGCGTGTCACGTATTGCTCGGTCGTCCTTGGCAGTTTGATAGGCGAGCAATTCATGACGGCTACCATAATACATATTCCTTCACTCATAACAACCGCAAGATCGTTCTTACCCCACTTACCCCAGCCCTCCAAACATCCACTACTACTTTGAGCACACTACTACAATCTGAACACCATGAATATCAGTCCTTCAAAGAAGTCGTTTTGTTGGGACTCGATGAAGACGAGAACCCGTCCCAACCGATTTTGTCCCCCCTTGTGCAAGCCTTACTAAAATCCTATTCCCAAGTCTTCCCCACTTAAATTCCCCTTGTACTTCCACCTAAATGATCTATTTAACACAAAATTGATCTGATACCCGGTGCTTCCTTACCCAATAAACCCGCCTATCGAACCAACCCCCAAGAGACCCTCGAAATCAGAAAACAGGTTGATAAATTGCTGGAAAAGGGACTTATTCATGAGTTACTTGGCCCATGTACAGTCCCTACTTTACTTGTACCGAAGAAGAATGGGGAGTGGCGGATGTGTATGGATAGCCGGTCAATCAATAGGATTACTATAAAGTATCAATTTCCCATACCGAGGTTAAATGATCTGTTGGATGAGCTTCATGGTTCTACTGTTTTTTCTAAGGTCGATTTGCGAAGTGGTTACCATCAGATTCGCATTTATGAAGGGGACGAATGGAAAACAGCCTTCAAGACTAAGGAGGGGTTATATGAGTGGCTCGTTATGCCTTTCGGGTTGTCGAACGCACCGAGCACTTTCATGAGGCTGATGAATCATGTATTGAAACCATTATTGGGAAGCTTTATTGTCGTTTACTTTGATGACATCCTCGTGTATAGTCGGACCACGGATGAGCATCAGTCCCACCTTTCACAGTTGTTCAAAGTTCTCGATCAAGAAAGGCTCTACGGGAATTCGGAAAAATGTGAATTTTTTTCTAACCAAGTAACTTTTCTAGGCTATCTTGTTTCTGCACAGGGTATACAAGTGGATGAAAAGAAGGTTCAAGCAATTCGCGACTGGCCGGTACCCCAATCCATTCAACAAGTTAGAAGTTTTCACGGCCTCGCCTCTTTTTACCGGCGTTTTATCAAAAATTTCAGTACCATCGTATCTCCAATGACCGAAGTGACCAGGTTCAAGACTTTCACTTGGACACCACAAGCTCAAAGGGATTTTGACGAGATCAAGCAACAATTATCTTCCACCTCGGTCTTAGCGCTACCCTATTTTCATGAGGTGTTTGAGGTTGAATGTGATGTGTTCGGGGTAGGGATTGGAGCTGTTCTGTCTCAACTGAACCGTCCTGTTGCCTATTTTAGTGAAAAGCTTAACGACGCCAAACGGCGATATACGACCTATGACAAGGAGTTTTATGCTATCATTCGGGCTTTGGAACATTGGCAGTATTATCTAATTTCTAAGGAGTTCATTCTACATTCGGATCATGAGGCGTTGAAGTACATTCAAGGCCAACATAAGTTGCAGCCCCGTCATGCTAAATGGGTGGAGTTTCTTCAAGCATTCAACTTCACTATTAAACACAAGTCTGGAAAGCTCAACAAAGGAGCCGACGCTCTATCTCGCAGGTACTCCTTACTTACTTCACTTCAACCGAAGGTTCTTGGGTTTGAGCTTTTGTAGAATGAATACCCATCAGATCCTGATTTTGGGGATATATACACTAGTTGTCAAAGTCATGCAAAGGGAGAATTTCATATTTGTAATGGGTTTCTGTTTAGAACACAACAACTTTGCATTCCACGCCACAGTATTAGATTGGTTATTATATAGGAAGCTCACGAAGGAGGTTTAGCAAGCCATCTAGGTATTAATAAAACAACTCATATTTTGCGCAGTTATTTTTTTTGACCCTGTATGAGCCGTGATGTAGAACATTACATTCGGCTTTGCTTGTAGTGTCATAAAGCCTAAGGGCAGTCTTCTCCTCATGGGTTATATTTGCCACTTCCGGTACTAGTTGCCCCTTGGGAGGATGTTAACCTCGATTTTATCACTAGATTACCCCGTACCCAACGCCAAAAGGATTCCATTATGGTCGTGGTTGATCGTTTCTCAAAGATGGCTCACTTTGTTTCCTGTCACACCACTTATGATGCTGTCCAGATCGCCAATCTGTACTTCAAAGAAATAGTTCGTCTCCATGGGGTTCCAAAGACTATAGTTAGTGACCGGGACGCTAAGTTTTTAAGTCATTTTTTGTTGACGTTGTGGAGGAAGTTAGGCACGAAACTCAAGTTTAGCACATCGAGCCACCCTCAAACTGATGGACAGACCGAAGTCACTAACCGAACCCTTGGGTCATGACTTCGAGCTCTCATCACAGCTAACTTGAAGCAATGGGAGGATTTATTGCCTCGGGCTGAATTCGCCTACAACCGGGCTCCTCGTAAGACAACAGGAATCAGCCCTTACATGGTTGTTTATGGTGCAAACCCAATCACTCCGCTTGATCTTGCTGTCCTTGACACCTCCACGAAGTTCAGTAAGGAAGCCAGTGATGTAGCAGCTGATATCAAGTCAATACATCAGCGTATTCATGACAAAATAGCAAAGACTAATGAGCTCATTAAGTACCGGCGTGATATAGGGAGGAAGCATGTTCTTTTTAAATTAGGTGACCTTGTTTGGCTGTATTTTCGAAAGGAAAGATTTCCATCTAAACGCCGTTCTAAGCTGAGTCCTCGGTTTGATGGTCCGTTTAAAGTTATTGCTAAGGTGAATGACAATGCTTATGCAATTGATCTACCAGGGAATTCGTCCGCTTCAGCTACCATTAATGTCGCTGACATTCAACCTTATTACGACCCTGACGAACCCCTTTCAAGTTTGAGGTCAAACTTTTTCGAAGACGGAGAGGATGATAGGAAGGCACCAGTCCAGGCCCATAATTCCACATCTATAGACCCGACTCAAAAATGGATTAGCCTGGTCTAACTAGAGATTGCATGAAGTTTGACCAGCCCACGTTTTTATTTCACAGTCAGTTATTTCATTTTAGTAAGTCCTAGTATAGTTTTATTTGTTTGAAGTTGTCAAAGCAGTTATTTTAGTTTCCACAAGTGTAGGAAACGTGGGTAGAAGTGCTATGTTTAGTTTTCTTTGTTTTCACAGATATGTACTGAAAAATGGGAAATGAAAAGACAAACTTTATTTTTCTAAAATTTATTCTCTGTACTTAGAGGATATCTTGTTCCTTGCTATTCTAATTTCGGGTAGATAATTAGAAGGTGATCTTGGACGACTAATTCAAATTCTCGTGGTGTGTCTGTACCGAGAGTTTGGCTTAGAGACTCTACCCAACAAAACTGTTTTTGAATCCAATCAAGAGGCTCGCTGCTATCAGTTACGCTCTAGAAAAGTTGAAAATGAGATACGTCCAAGTGGAAACGGGTTCATATTTACATGTCCATTTCCTTTATTTATCCTTTTCATCACATCCATATCTCTTAATATTACCTTTATCATATATTAGAGAAGTTACATTTTGACTCACCAAAGTGAATCAGGATTGAGTGAAAAATTCTTAACGTGAGAAATTGTGAAAAAACGTCATAAATGCATTTTGTTATGTTAATTCGTATAAAAACATTATAAATGCATTTTGTTATGTTAATTCATACATTTTATACGTAGAAATATATTTGTTGTTGTTTTAATAAGAATTAATGACTCAAAATGACCAATCTAAGTGTTGATTACTAAATTTGTAAAATGATTCAACGTTGGTACACTATAGCATTATGCAAAAATGATGAATCAAGGGAAATCATAGGTAATTCATGATTATAAATTTGAATTTTTATGAATTCTCACATTTCTCAATTTCTCACCGAAACCATATTCGAGGTGAGTTACTTAGAGAATAACAGATGTGCCACAAACATCACGTAAGTTGGTGCAACACAAAAGAAAAAAATTTGAGCTAAAGTTTTTATATATACGTGTAAGTCTCCAAAATTTTACATGAAAATAATCATTCCTAACCCATGTGTTAGCATTATAAATGTTACGACATTTACAGAATTATATTAGTTATCAATAGCTAAACACATTAGACAATGTTGTATAGTTTAGAAGTGTTTGGACTATAAATACACCCTTCATACTTCCATGTAAGGGTGAGACTCTTGTAACAAGCGTGTGTATCTTTCGTTCTTTCTTAATAACAAACATCTTTTCTTCTCTTTACTCTCTCTCTCTCTGAACACGACTTACTCTTATTTCGAGTCTCCTCGGCCTTCCGAATCGTGTTCTTAGGCGATTCTTGATTCCTAAAAATTGGTATCAAAGCTCCTCAGAGGTGATTCATGTTATGTTTGTTTTAAATTTAGCAGGACTAAATATTAAGGACTGTATAAAAGTCATGTATATGTAAATATTAAAGACTGCTTTGGGTGTAAAGGAATTTTCACCATTTTGGATGGGTGGTACAAGGTGTAGTCTAAATATTTGTGAAACGCTCTTGCATCAGTTGGGTTATTTTCAATAATATTTAACTTATAGTTTATATTAATTTGTTTTTATTTTTTTGAAATTGGGTCGTATCAGGTTAATAAAAAGTTGGAGGTGGGTTGCATCTGATATGTGGCATACGGTGTATACGGCTTGGCCTATAGAATGTATTAGTCTGTACGTATATATAAAATAAACTTACCGGCGATTTAATAAGTAACTCCTTTTCATTTTCATTTTGAATCAGTCGTCCTGCTGAAGCACTTGTCTTTGATTCAGTAGCTTACGCCTTTTGATCAATTTTCTTTTACGTTTTTTATTTTTTTGTTTTTTTCTTATTATTTTTTAAAATTTTTTTATTATTTTTTATTAGTGTGATTGACCCCAAAATGGTTATACCTCTGCAAAACAGTTACTTAATCAATTCCACAGGAAACCAATACTCATTTAAAACTATCATAACATATTCGTAGAAGTGTCTGAATAACCAATCCCTAACACAACCTAACCTTACCGGTTGCACGAACCCTTGTCCCTCCTAACCACTGCAGTATTATAAAAGGATAAATAAAATTAGTTATCGAGTTTTTCACATAACTAAACATTTGACATAAAGTCAGTAGTCCTTAAATATTAAGGACTGTTTGGCAAAATGAAGGTCTGAATCTTAAGGACGCGAAACACTAAATTCAGCAGGTCTAAATATTAAGGACTGTAAAAGTCATGATATATGTAAATATTAAAGACTGTTTGGCATAAAGGCATTTTCACCATTTTGGAAGGGTGTGAGTCTAAATATTAGTGAAACGCTCATGCATCAGTTGGGTTATTTTCAATAATATTTAACTTAAAGTTTATATTAATTTGTTTTTATTTTTTTGAAATTGGGTCGTATCAGGTTAATAAAAAGTTGGAGGTGGGTTGCATCTGATATGTGGCATACGGTGTATACGGCTTGGCCTATAGAATGTATTAGTCTGTACGTATATATAAAATAAACTTACCGGCGATTTAATAAGTAACTCCTTTTCATTTTCATTTTGAATCACTTATCGTGCTGAATCAAAGAACAATATACAAAGTCAGAACAATATACACTTCAAATTTATGACACTTCAAAGTCACGAAACATAAACCTAAAACGAAATAAGCCATAAGCCGAAACAAAATCAACATTTGCCATATAGAAATAAGTTCAGTTCGGCTCTTATAAATTCACAAATTTTAATCGGCAAGACTTACCGTAACCAAAGATAAACAAACTCAATATTAGCAGAGAAATAGGCGCTGTCATCCTCCACTTTCACAGCCGCAGCCGCAACCACTACTCGACTAAAAACCGGGTATTTGTGATGTTCAACAAAACGCCCAAATTATAATAAAACCCTAATTTAAAGAATCAACATTTATATATTCTATACCTTCTTTGTGTTTATGGATTTTTCTCGTGCTGACCTGATCATCCTAGATATGTCCATAGCAACAGTCACGGTCTTGTAGTCTTCGCTGCCATCTGCAACAAACACCAAGTTTACTGTCATTATACCCTAATTAACTACCCTAAAGTATAATAAGCAATACATAGAGCTAAGGTTTAACCACTTCACCACCGATCACTTAACTTTGAATAGTCAAAAAGAGCTTTGTTTCTCACCACAAAATTCTGCATCCCTATTTCGGTGATCTGTTATTAATTTAAGAAGCAGAATAGAATCGTAATCACAACGAAAGTGGGTATATATAACATATAATGATTTGATAATTTCGATTATATACCTATTTTTGTGCTACGGAAATTGAAAGCCACCATGATAGATAACAGCTCCAGAAAGGCAAGAAAAATGAACAGCTCTTCTTTGTTTAATGAAATGGTTTCAGATGATGGTTTTTTATTGGGCGTGTGTAGAAGAATCCTCCAGATGTATGTCCCCCCTGTATGTAGATACTGTTAAAGACTATGGTGGAGGTTGAAGGATGGTTTGAGAATGGGTGATGGTTCGAGAATTCGAAAGGGGAAGAACAATAAAATGATTGGTGGAGCAGGCCAGTTACATGGGCAAGGCTAAGACAATTAGGTTGGACGATGAACAGTTGTTAAAATGCACAGTGCATTTTACACCTGCTATGATAATATATATAATGTTTGCGTCCATTAACATCCAATAATATTATATATGAAAACTAATAAATATCTGACAAACCTTTATATAAATATTTGTTAATTGTTTTCCAAATCTAGTGGTGGCAATTTGAGACCCGTGGGTGTCACTTAATATAATATTAAAGAAAGGTCTAGTTGTGTCTAGCATATTGTTAGGCCAATTCAGAATAACACATATCCTCTCTTAAAATTATAGATGGATCTACATTAGTCTCCCAAGGGGTCTAGGTAGGACTCCCTAAATATTATCGAAGGATCTCCCATGTGGGTCAAAAGTGTTTTTTTATTTGTTTTAAACGTTTTTATCCGCATTTTTACATTTTCATCTCTTTTTGGTCCTTTTCGTACGTTCTCGAACATTTTCAACCGTTTAAGTACGTTTTCTTTCATTTTCGTCCGTTTTCATCTGTTTTCGTATGTCTTCTGCCGTCTTCGTTCGTTTTAGAATGTTTTCCACTATTTTCTTACATGTCCGTCCGTTTTCGATCGTTTATTCCATTTTCTTGCGTTTTAGATCGTTTTCTTCGGTTTTTGGGCTGTTCTCGTTCGTTTTCACCCGTTTTCGAACGTTTTCGCCTGTTTTCGTCGGTTTTCGACCGTTTCGACCGTTTTAATACCTTTTCGTGTGTTTCGTTAGTCTCGTATGCGTTGTCGATTTTCGTACGTTTTTTACCGTCTTCGTACGTTTTTGTCAGTTTTTGTCCGATTTCGACCGATTTCTTACGCTTTCTTTTGTTTTCTTCCATTTTCGACTGTTTGCGTATGTCTTCGTACGTTCTCGTACGTTTTCGTTCGTTTTCATCTGTTTTCACCCGTTTCGTCCGTTTTTATACGTTTTCCTTTGTTTTCGTTCTTGTTCGACCGTTTTCGTACGTTTTTTATCGTTTTCGTATGTTGCCTTATGTGTTCGTACGTTTTTGACCGTTTTCGTATGTCTTCGGTCGTTTTCGTACGTTTTTGACCGTTTTCGTATGTTGCCTCATGTTTTCGTACATTTTCGACCGTTTTCGTATGTCTTTGGTCGTTTTCGTACTTTTCGTCCGTTTTCGACGGTTTTCTTCCTTTTTCGTCCGTTTTCATACGTTTTAGTCTGTATTTGTATGTTTTCGTACGTTTTTAAAAGTCTTTTACCTTTTCGTCCGTTTTTGTACGTTTTTATACGTACAAAATGAATTAAAGCGTATGAAAACTATAAAAACGTACAAAGTGTACAAAAATGAAGAAGCATGGAAAAAAAAAGAAAAACACATATAGACGAATGAAAAAACAAAAATGTACGAAAATGAACAATAACGGAGATAACGGACCAAGACGAACGAAAACGTAAAAAAAACGAAAAAAACGTATAAAACAGAAAAAAGTATAAAACGAACGAAAACATACAAAGACGTACGAAAGCGGACGAAAAAGTTCAAAAAATGTTCAAAACCGTTCGAAAACGTACGAAAACAGGCACAAAGGATGAAAACGGACGATAACGTAAGAAAACGTACGAAAACGAACAAAAACATATAATAGTGTGTAAAAACGTGCGAACACGTATAATATCGTTAAAAAAACGTATGACGATGGACGAAAACGATCGAAAACGGACGAAAACGATCGAAAACGGACGAAAACAGTCAAAAACGAACGATATGACAAAAAACGGACAAAAAAAAGTCAAAAACGGACAAAAACATTCAAAATTGTACTAAAACGGGAAAAAACATTCGAAAACGGACAAAAAGAGTCAAAGACATATGGAAGTGGACGAAAACGATCGAAAACGGACGAAAACGTTCAAAACCTTATGAAAAGGGTCGAAAACTAACGAAAATTGACAAAACGGTCGAAACTGAATGAAAACGGAAGAAAATGGTCAAGAACAGACCAAAACGTTCAAAACCGTACGAAAACAGACGAAAAAGTTTTAAACGTACGAAAACGGATGAAAATAGTCTAAAAGAGACGAAAACGTTCAAAACGTACGAAAACAGATCAAAACAGTCTAAAAGAGACGAAAACGTTCAAAACGTACGAAAACGGACTAAAACCGTCGAAAATGGATGAAACGTTCAAAACTGTACGAAAACGGACCAAAACGAACGAAGACGTACAAAGACGTATAAAACTGGATTATGAATCAGTTCGGTTAGTATATAGAGCACCATTGACTTCTAAAAAAAATTAAGTTATCAAAATCTATATAGACCCGGAACCAACCCATCTAGACCCGACCCATCTAGACCCAAACTCATCTAGACTCATGTCATCTAGAAGACCCATTTAGACCCAAACCCATCTAGACTCGTGACCCAAACCCGACCCGACCGACTTTTTTGCCACCTCTATCTAAATCGATAGTTTTTACAATGTTAATAACATCGGTCACACTCATATAATAAATAATCCTTTGGCAAAACCACCAAAGCGGAAAAGCCATGAAGAATTTAAAATCTATTGCCCGGAGTAAGTGTGCATGTTTATACAACTATGACTATAAAGAATACAACATTTTATACATTATAAATATACACATTAGGTGACTAATACACTGTTATTTTGACAGTGGGCCAGGTGCTACAGTATCGGGCTCCCATTTTGGGCCAACCCGATTTTAATTTTAAAAAAAAAATTTATGCTAAAAGTAGGAGGGAAAAAAAATATTACAAAAGTTCCGATTTATTCAGATAAAAAAAATACAACGCGGAAATCATCTTCGATCCCTAAAACTTTAAAAATAATCGATATGGCACAAACGTCCAACCCATTATATTAAAAAAAAAACCATAAAGCAAAAAACAAAACAAACCCTTTCCACAAAGGCCCAACACATAAGCCAATATAAAAACATAATTACTAATATACACCATTTTTTGTCGTCAAACTACCTTAAAATTCGCATCACGTCAATTTTTAATTGTTTCACAACTTATTACATTCATCGGCCCAAATCAAAAGAAAAACGAACCGTCCCAAAAAAAAGAAAATATTTCGTGAAAAAATATACGGCCCGTCCCAACGCCAATTTTTTTTTTTCCCGAATCGTACAAAAAAAGGAAATATCCGGGAAAAAATTAGCCAAAAAAAACAACCAAAAAATAGCCTAAAATCTGGCCCAAAGTAAAAAAAATACAAAGCAGACCCTCACCTTTTAACTATTTACGATTTTCTTACACAAAAATTCCCTTAAAAAAATTTACAAAACCGTCCTATAAAAAAGAAATATTCGGGGAAAAAAATAGCCCGTCCCAACCGCAAATTTTTTTCCCCGACTCATACAAAGAAAAAAAATATTACAAATAGCCCCGCCATAAAACTCATCCGCCAAAAAAAACCCCGAAACGTAAAAAAAAAATTATTCGGGAAAAAATTAGTCCTGCCGCAACGCGCGGGTTCTTTTGCTTGTTTTAAACAATATGCATAATTTGATGACTTATTTACGCTTCTCTTTGCTCTCTTAGGACGTCCACGAGTATCCTTTATCGCACATGTAAGTAGGGGTGTCAAAAAACCCGAATCCGACCCCGACCCAAACCCGATTAATCATATTCAGGTCGTGTTACTCGGGTCAAAAAATTTATTTTGGTCAACTCGAGAAACGCAAACATCAAGCATTGTTGGGTATCGGATTCAAAATGTTTGACTAACTCGGGTTCGGGTTGACCGTTTGACCTGAATAAGTTTTTTTTTTAACTTTTAGATATATTTTTTAGTAAATTACACCGTTTGGTTTGGGTTGACCGACAAGCTTCTTCCTTTGACCGAAAAAATGCATCATTCGTTTTTAAGCGAGAAACGTAATGTCCCTCTCTTTAACGGCCTTCATTAACTGTTGTTAAATTATCACACATGAGAGTAAAGTAGTCCATTTAACATGAACCTGAATAATAAATACGTATTATCCTTCAATCACAATAATAATAATCCATATTATTATTTATTTATTATAATAAATAATAATATGGATTATTAGTGTTTGTGGTTTTAGTTTTGTGAAAATGTCGTGTGGGTGTTTATTAAAAATGAATTTTGTGGAAAAATGGTGGTTGAAAATCGACTAATGGTATGACGAAACGTTCGTCCATTTTCCATTTAAATAAGTGTTTGTGGTTTTGTGAATAACGTTGTATTTTAGAGATTGTCGGTAGTGATGATAAAGAGATGAAGATGGTATATTATTGAAAGAAAAGAAACAAGATAAAGTTAGCAGTGGTGGGGCTCACATGATTATGATTACCGCGTTTTGTGAAGGTGGTCGGAGGTGCTGAGAATATTGGTGGTGGCCTGGGTTAATATGAAGATGGTGGGGTTTTAATGGTTTCAAGATGAAGATATATTAAAGATGATAATGGTTGGTGGTGGGACCCTTTTTAATTTTTGTGTTTGAAAGAAAAAGAAAAAGATTATAACCAATTTACTATAATGCCCTCATTTCAATATCAAAAGGAGTGATTTAACGACAGTTAATGAAGGCCGTTAAAGAGAGGGACCAACGGCACATAACGTTTCCCATTTAAAGACGAACGATGCGTTTTTTTCTGTCAAAGGACGAAGCTTGTCGGTCAACGCAAACCACAAGGAACATATGGGTAATTTACTTCTATTTCTTTTAATTAGACTCGAATCCAAATTGACCCCAACCCATCTAGACCCGACCCATCTAGACCCAAACTCATCTAGACTCATGTCATCTAGAAGACCCATTTAGACCCAAACTCATCTAGACTCGTGACCCAAACCCGACCCGACCGACTTTTTTGCCATCTCTATCTAAATCGATAGTTTTTACAATGTTAATAACCGGTTATTTTTTAAGCTACCAAAATGTTACCGACTAGGACCAATTTCAAAATATTGACAGATATATGGTATCTTGTTTCCTTTTCTTGGTATTTTCGTTTAGTAATGATAGCCCATGTTTTTTGTAATGGCCCATGCTGTTTTATAAGCCACTTATCAACTTATATTTTCGGTTGGTATTTTAAAGCCACCGGTCAAACATCAATTACATTAAACACAAAACTAATACGTTAAACATAAAATACATTAAACACAAAACTAATACATTATATTTTCGTTTGGTGTTTTATAAGCCACTGTTCACATGTGCAGTGTGCTTGCCTGCTTCTTTCATTCATTCTGCACCTTTACAGAGAGCTTCCAACGGCCTTTTATTTTAACCCCACCGGTTACCCAACCGGGCCGGTTACTAACCGGTTTTCCAACCGGTAAACGGCTAGAAACGACAACCGGTTACTAACCGCCAGTTATTCCCTAACCGGAACCGTTATAAAAAAATTTAAATTAAAATTTTTGGTCGTAAACTGAAACCGATATAAAAAAATTTAAATTAAATTTTTTTTTTAATTATTGCTCTTAAACTTAAACCGAAATAAAAAAATATAATTTTAAATTTTTTTTTATTATTGCTCGTAAACTGAAACCGAAATTAAAAAAATTTAATAAATTAAATTTTTTTTTTTTATTATTGCTCGTAAACTGAAACCGAAATAAAAAAAATAATTTTTTACATTTTTTTTATTATTGCTCGTAAACTGAAACCGAAATAAAAAAATTAAATGGACTAACGTTGCAACTGTTCGTTAGTTAAATGGACTAACCTTGCAAATGTGAGGTAACAGACTACATAAAATAAGATGAATTTTCAAGTTTGATACATACAATAACAAAAAGAAAGAAGATGGTTACATACAATAACAAAAAATGACAAGTTGAATACATTTTCAAGTAATTAGCCCAAAAAGAAACCTATAACCCGACCTTAACTAAAAGTTACAGTAAAACAACAACATAAGTTATTACACACCTTTTGTTTTTTAGTGGTATAAAGAAACTAAGAACATCAAGTTTTAACTTTTAATATTCAGAAAAGAAGACATTAAAACAAAGCATCAAGCCAATGTGCCAGCAGAATCAGTAAGCCAACGTGCCAGATTAACACAAACCAATTTAAACACCCCTTAATCCAATTAAATAAAGAATACAGATTCTAAGATTAAGCATCTAACAATTCTTAAAGAACTTCTTAATCTAAAAGATATACAAAACATTCTTTAAACTATTTATTTCCAGAGAAAATAAGATTATAACAATCCTTGCAGAACCCTTCATTTGTATAAGTTTGCAAATTAGTACTTTCAACAGATGTTCTTTGATTATGACTTGATTTTCGAACTACACATATAGAATGATTTAACTATAAAATAAAATTGTTAGAATGGCGATGAAACAATAAATAACCTGTAAATGAGATATTAAGAATCCTGACCATGAAACTATGTAGCTTATCATTGGTTTTTTAGTCTTACATATACATGATCGCAAGGATTCAGCTGACTGATGCTAATTTGATCACAAAGTTTTAGAATTACATATATACGACGATGTTTGCAAGAAATCATAAGAAATTTGGTGCACTATACCTGAGAGTTAAGACGATAATAGTTAAATTTTATAGCAACATTACACACAGTGATTACCTTGGATGGGAGCCAATTGCAGATTGCCTTCGTAAACTTCTGGAAGCTGGTTCTCGTCAATATCTTTTACCAATGTTAATTTCAGCTGCTTGTAGTTGGAGGCAATACGAAGTAGCGAGTACAGTATGCAATATGCTTAATCATGTGGAAACTTAACACATAGCTAGGAAATGGGAAAAGAGGCACGTACCCTGATGATTCATCTGAATAAGGGTGAAGAATTGGGAGTGTTTGCAATGGCCGACGTGTATTTACGGCTGCTAAAAAAATATACATTACATTATTCAGTGTGGTACATATTTTCGTGTATGGTATCACATGTTTGTTATTACTACATACTTGTCGGGCAAGTATTATCACTTCTATTGGCATCGAGGCCGGCAGATGTATTTGGATATGATGACCGAGAATCAATATATGAGGCAATAGTTGCAATAGAAGCAAATTAGGAAACAAACATACAGATGAAGCTAAAAATAGGTAGATACATAACTAAGTGGCCGAGTGAGTTGCCTTTTGTGTATATAAAAATAAAGAGTAACATATAAGAGAATCCACTGTTCTTACTGCTAGATGCTAGCGCGGACTGTCCTTTTGAATAAGGGTGTTGACTTGGGTGTGTTTGCAATGGCCGAAGTGTATTTGCGGCTGCTGAAAGAATAGGTTGAAAACATTAGACATTATTATGGTATATATTTTCCGTGTATGGTCACATGTCTGTTATTACTACATACCTTTATGATTATGTTATGGATTTATTGCCATTGCGGGCGTACTTTCAATTGCATCAGCATTACCAAAGATATTTGCTTTGGTCATTGGATTTTGCTTGTAGACATCGGGATATAATTGTTCTTGTTGACCACGTACAATAGCTGGCATACCTGAATAAAACCGAATGTCATCAATGAGAGCATGCACATGCAACAGGAACATTTATGAATAGTGACACTACTAAAATTAGTAACATGAATAAAAGCACATACATGAAGGCGCAAATGAATGAGCAGAAGAATTAATGCGAATATCAGACTCGCTTGCTGCAAAGGGAGGCAGAGGAAATGGGTAAATGTACATAGTCAGCGAAATTAAGCCGAATAAGTGAACATTGACTTACATCCCGATGGTCTGGTGCTGCTGTCATTTATTGTTGAGTTCAGATATGTGGTTACCGGTTGCAAGGCAATGCAAATGATATTATGCTGTTGCGAGTGCCCCATGTCATGTACTGGCTATCTTGTTATCGTTCCCTTCTGCTGGTATGCTTATTAAACACAGTAACCTTATTTCTGTCACCCCAGCCGAGCCCAAATGGTGTACATAAAAGGCTAATCTTTCTTGCAGCTACTGAATTATTGAGGAAACAAAACATATAAATGACGACCTAAAAAAGCCAACAACAATCACTACTCATATATAGTGTTAAATATAATGTAGAAGGATAAAAGTTGTATACCACATATGGCTTGGACTTTAGCCTATCAGTTCCACTAAATGAAACCCGTAAAATACATCTCAATAAGCTTCTGCACATGCAACCAACAATTCATTATTTTTTCTATTACATGAATAATACTTTTGTATTTTTATCAATTTAAAAAACGTGCTATAAGCAAGAAAGCTTCTATTTACTCGGCTGATGAAACCATGGCAAAGTCCTTTGTCCAATGCCAAGCTGTAGCAGTAAATGCAGCATGATCGGTAAGATACTGCAGGGGAGGAAAGATCAAGCACTGTTAGATGAAAACAAAGAATAAAGCCAAAGGAACAGATAAGTGTGAGAGGAAGCAAATGTCGAACCTGTTTGGCAACGAAAGCATCTTGTGGATGCTTGGGTTCTGGGACTAACAACAGAACTTGTAAACAAATCAGAGCAGATCTTAGAGTTATAGCGGGACTCCAGTTGTTCTTTAGTAAATCCCTACAAATATCTCCTGTTTGGCTACTGATATTTGGATGCCTTGGAAAATAAAAGACATTTAGATCTTAGAATGCATGGTTTGTGGTAACTAACAAATTGGAGGTTCAAATGGATTGATATTAAAGTCTTTCTTACCAAACTTTTGTAGTAAACCTCATCTTAGGAGGCATATAGGGATAGTCATCTGCAACACATCAGGAAAAAATTAAATGACCAATTTTTGGTAAAATAGTTAGTTTAAAACAATTGAAGGGCATACAAAATTATATTGTAGCAATGATTTATGTTGCTCTATATCAGATTTAAAACTTCAGTCATGAACCACAACTATAATTGACTTTTTTAAGGCATTACTTAAGGTTAAATAGTTGTACGGTTCAGAGTTCCCAGATTAAGGCAAGTATTATCCAACATAACGGACCTAATATGAAAACATCTAACAGTAAGTCGCAGGAAAAAAAAGAATACCTCAACTTTCTGCATTGCGTATACGGCTTTAGACGGTGGTGTTCTTAAATGTTGTGGTTTCCTAAAGCACTCCTTTTATACCCTGAAATATGCAAATTCAAAAACAAATTTACAACATTATCCACAAAAACTAAACGCATCTCGACAAATGTTCACACCAAACTGTCACGAACAACAATCGACTGAAAAACAATCATTTAAAAATCCCTAACCCAAAAAACTTACATAACCCAGTAGTTTAATCCTCAAATCTTAACCAAGACCCTAAAACACAAAAACAAAAAAAAGAACAATAAAAAATTAAATAAATAGTATCCACTTATCCTAGCTATTGTTGATGAACTTAGCCTCAAATTGAGGCAGCTGCAACATTTTATCAATAATTAATAATCAAAATATGTATATGGATACAAAAGTATTATGTAATACATCATCAAAACTACAAATAAAAATTATCTTAAATTGAATTTGATTGATTATGGCCTTTCAGGAATGATTTACGGAACGAAAGAAACAAAATCATTAAGAAAACATATCACTAAGATTCAACATTAAATCTTTGGGAGGCATTTAGTTGGGCTTAAAACCGCCGAGCTCTTCACCTTCTGCGAATTAAAATTGAGGGTTTCATTTGACCATAACTTTATTATGTTATAATGATTAAGGGTAATGGAGGTCGAATATGAGTTGGAAGCATTTAAAGATACAGCCTCATTAAATTTAGGGGCTCAATCTTTTAGTATAATAGATTAATGATGCTATTAAACAATTAGAATGTCTTGTTTTTTTTTCTTTAAAAAATATATAAATATTGATTTAGAGATGACTTAATTTCCGCCAAATAAATTGCTAAAGAAATGAATGTAGAACTAAAATTCGAAGAAAAATGAACAATTTATAGAAATAGAAAATATGATGATAATATTGACAATGAAGCTGGAACAACTCGGTAAAGAGATTTTTAAAACTGCTTATTTTTATACATTGTAGATCAAACTATTTAATCACATGAAAATATATTTGACCAATTTAGAGTGTATGAAGGTATTTTTAATTTTCTATTTAGCATTGAAAATTTAATACAGTATTACTTAATGATAATAGGCTAAAAGATAGTTGTCTTAACATTGAAA